>CM062813.1:60382126-60540096 GCA_031772625.1 Pinus tabuliformis | reverse complement strand
AATTGAGACCCCTTACACCTACAATGAGTTCATTGACCTATTTGTCCATCGAGCAACCACTTTAGTGACAGGAGTTTCCCCTCCTAGGATCAATGGTGATATGAAGAAAATCCTCAAACTCTCCAAGCAGTACAGGATAGGTGACTGGTACCTATATAAGAATCATATAGAAATCAGGATTTATGGGTGTGAACTCTACCCTTTTAAGCTACCAAAGTATGTTCCAAGAGACTCTTTGCATTGGAATATTTCAAGAAAATGATTAATGTAGACTTAGTCCATTTTTATAATGCCAAAAAGAAAGCTTAACTTAGAATCAAGAACCAGCTAGGCTCTTTTGTCTGCAACACTAGGGAAGCATGGAAAGAAGAAGAAAAGTTTTTTAGAAGAGCATCTTAAGTTACAAAAGATTTTTGGGTGGATACCATATGATCCTAATAACTTTATATGTGATAGAAGAATGAAGAATAGATTGTACCCATATATTCACCATAGGATTCCAGTAATTGAACAATATGCAAATATGGATGAGTGGAGGGAAGGAACCATAGTAGAGCATGATAGTGAACAGGTCAATTTTGAGAAAGTTATGAGAAATCTTGAGAAAACACTTGACTTGGATTCTTTTGAGCAGGGACCATTTAAGTTATCTCAAAGATTAGGAGTTGGTGCCTCTAGTGTTGGAACCTCTCAGCAACCTTCACAGGAAACAAGTACACCAGCCACAGGAACATTAAAGGGCAAGGAATTAGAGACCAGCTTTCAACACACTGAACAACCTACAATGTCCAAGCAGCTGGTGGGCTCCAGTATTGTAGCAATAATGCTACAACTCCTGGAGCTTCCTTCTCTAATTTTATCAACCCGGTAGTTCGTAACAAACTTGGAAGTGACGATGCTATATGCACAAGTACTAGCTCTTGCCGCAGCTGTCACTTGGTCAGCTGGCACAAGTCCGCTAGGGGCTCAAGCCAACTTCTATGAGCTCTTAGAAGAAGCTTTTTAACCGATGAACGAAAGATAACTCAAAGGAAATTAACCTACTTTGCAGAAATGAACTGAAAGCCAACAAGAAATGAAAACCCTAGCAAACCCTAATTCTACCAGCTAGTCCTACTGATGCAACGGTGAGAATGCAAACTACTGAAAGTGATGCCATTACTTCTATGAAGGTGAGATGCATGTGTCTAGACTGCTTTTATCTGAAGAGAACATATTTTTGTATATTTGTTCAAGTTGTTGGAATTATTATGCATGTGCTTCTAACTGGGTCTTTACTGTGCAGGGGTAGGTCAAAGGGAGAAATGCTTGGAAGAGGTCAGGAAGGCTCAGAGAGGGTCTAAGGGGTCCCTAACATCCTTTCAGAGAGTTTCACAAAGTTTGGATGCCAAGCAACCGAGTGTATGAGCTTCTACAGGAAGTCTGCAGGGGTTCTACAGGATGTTCAAAATTTCTACAGGAAGTTCAGTAATTCCTATAGGATGTCCTATACTCGGATTTTTGGGTGATGGGTGAGTGGAAGAGGCTGCATGGATGCATAGGGAGGTAAGGGAGGAGTTTGTAGTGACTCAGTGATAGAGGGAGGAGATGAAGAGGGGGTGTGCTAAACTAGGTTGTCTTAAAGAGGGTAGTAGGAATGGAAGGTCGAGAAAGGTAGAATAACGAGGGTGATAGAATGGTTGAGAGATAGGGGTCTAATTGGGAGATGAGTAGTTGGTCTGGGCATGACTTAGAAGGATAAGAGAGTGAGGGAGTAGTACTGCATAGTGTAAGCGAAACAAATCATCCACGTCCTGCACATAACCGAAATATCATTAACCTATTCTAACTGTTTAATGAAACCAAAGAACATCAACGTTATTTCTAATGAAAATCATGCATGGTGCTGAAGCAAAGAATCGTTCCACAAGATCTGAACACATGGACACTTCTACAAAAGAAAATATTGCATCAACGATTGCATGAACATGTAAAACAATGTTTTTGGTGGGTGGCACTGTCTGCAATTCCAGCCCCTAAACAGAGGTGAAAATGAGTGTGCAATCAACCCCTTTTTGGAACTCTTATTACCTCCAATCTCTTTACTCTATTCTAAAACTGTTGAAGCAACTCTGTCTCATAAAACTAACCTACTTAACCACACCAAGGAATCTAGCTCAGCAAACTACGTTTCCAAATGCATGTAAAGGAAAAGAACAAAAACACGATGCTGAAAGAAAGATAACAATACAAAGGAAGGAGGCCTTAGGCTCTCAGGTTGGGCCCAACCCTGAGAGCTATGGCTCCTTTAAGAACTCAGAACTGAACTCAAATCTGCCTGCTTTCCATTAAAAGATAATAATCATAAGTCAGATAACATGCCAAAAATGGCTTACAAAAGAGCAAAGTAGAGCTAACAGCTCGTAATCCAGAATGTGCAACAAGGTTTCCAAAAATCCTTTTCGAAGGCTACAACCTCATCATTTATACATTACGAGGTCCCAAGCTGGCCTCCTAAATCAGTGGGATTTGGCTGACCAAACTAGGAGTGAACTGCTGCTTCCTCAAAATCCATTTGGCTGCCTTCTAACTCGGTGGTGGTGGCTGTTGGAGCTCGTAGTTGGGGGTGAAGATCACGAGGAAGGCCATTCAATGCTGTGGACAACCTTCCTACAAAATCTCAATCCCATCTTGGCTGTCTCCTAGCCCACATCTTCGTGGTTTTGCTCCATTAATTGTCAAAAAACCTGAAATAAACACATGTTAGCCACCTAGGAATAGTGACTGCCCTCATTCGTACAAATGACATAAATATACTAAGAAAATGATGCATCAATCATGAAAAATGAAGGGTTGAGCAAGGGTAGTTAGGCCAAATGAGCCCAAAATGTTACCAAATTTGGGGCTCATCATCACCTTCCAGCTAAAATGATTGCTCATCCTTGAGGAACTAATCCAGCTCCTCGTCCTTCATTGCCTTCACTGCCACCCTCACATCCCAGGCTTCTGCAGTAGTGTCCTCTTCATTGATATGGAACCCAACCTTTCTTTCCACCTCTTCCCACTGTTCATGCTCATCTTTGTCTGTGCTGCCTTCCATCAATCCTAACAGTAGAGGTGGGCTTAGCTTGAGGCCAATCCAGCTGGCCTGGAGGTTCTGCATGGATTTCTTATAGAGGGGCACCCGTACTAGAGCTTCCCTCATTCGAGTTGGAGTGTGATATTCTCTGATTTTTAGACTGTGGGCCAATGTGTTCCATCGGTGGGTGCAAGCTTGAACATAGTTGTCCCCTAACAGTCTCTCCATATCCTCGAAATGCGCTATGGCCTGGGCCTGCTGATCCATATATTTCAATAAAGCTTGAGGGTCGGTGGATAAGTGTTGGTGTGCCGATATTAATGCAGTTGGATCCCCTGGCTCTGCTCTAATTAGTAATGGCTCATTCAGCTCTCGGTTCATGACCGCTTTGACTTCTGCTGCTCTTTTGTCTTCATGGTTCAACCATGAGGCAAATGCCATTAACTGCATATCCCCTAAGACCGTGTTGGGATCCCATGAAGTCACATTAGGAAGGGCCAAATTATGGAGGTAGAACTCCGATAGTTTGGCCTTATCCTCTGATGAACTGGTATTGCATAATTCAGTGAACTGCTGCGGGTCTTGGAGCTGAGAGATACCCCTTTGTGCTAATGCATTAATCTGAAATTGTAGCCATTGGTCTCTCAGGTATAGGCCATAGGATTTGGCCGGCTGTCTGCATTGTATAGCATCCATGGCCCAACTGGCCATGCAGGCCAATTGTGCCTCTTTTTGCTGCAACTGCTGTTTGAGAGCTTGTACCTCGATTTGTGCTTGCAGCTCCCCTTCCTGTAGATGCATGGTTGGCTCCCAAAGACTGACTTGCAGTTCTTCTCTGCCTTGCTGTTATGCTGTGATGTCCCCTGAGGATGTGCCCTTTCCTTTCTTCAGTTCCTGTAGCTGCAGTCTCAATTTTTCATTCTCTTCCTGTAGGAACACCCGCTGGCAATTTGCTACGTGTTTGGCCATAGCTAACTCCTTTCGTGCATCCTTGAGTTGTTCATCCAAGGGGCCTATATTTGCCACGCCTTTTGACTTAGCTATTTTCATCCACGTGTGCGTTCTCATTCTTTCTTCCTCCAACGCAAAGAAAAGTGGCACAGTGAATTTCTCTGGTATAATCTTTCCAGCTTCTAAGAAATTATAATATGAGCTCAGACTTGGCTGGGGACTAGGCTCCGGAATATGCTCTTTCTCTTCTTCTCTTGGTGGCTCTACTTCGTCTTCCCTCGGTGGTGATGAGGGTGCTTCTCCCTCCATCCTCTCTGTCTCCTTAAGCCGGGCTAAGGTTTCCTGTAGAGTAGCCTCAACATCCTGTAGCTGGGCTTCTGAAGCCAACCTGTCCATTCTCTCTTTCCACGTAGTTGTTTTCGGGCTCCCCCTCTCATAGGTGACTGATATATTTGAGGGGGACCTCTCCCTGGGCGAAGTAGTGGTATCCTCTATAGTAATTGGGCTGTTGGACGAAGGTTGTGGCCTGCCTGTTTTTATTCTTACACTTCTCCGGGTTTTAAAATACAGAGGGATCTCCCTCTTTCTCTTTTCCTTCGGCTTAGGAGGTGTACTAAGGGCGGTCAGCACGGCAGCTACCTCCCTTTCAAGGATTTCAGCTCTCTTTTCCTTTGATTTCCCTTTCTCAGGGCTTCCTGTAGAAGGCCCTGTTTCAGCTGATTTCTGGCTTCCTGTAGAAGCCGTTTTTGGTTTTCCTATAGAAACAGGTGGCACCGTTTTAGCCTACTTTGCTGAGTGTGTTTTGCTTTTTTACTTGGTCGAGGCTGCTGTCGAGGTGCCTTTACTGACGTGGACTGGCTCAATCCTATCCACCCTACTTTGTAATCTTTTCTCTCTAGGCGTTAATATGGATTTTTCATCCTTCTCTTTGGCAGCCTTTTTCTCTTGTTTCTCCTTTTGTTCTTTCTTCGGTGCTTTGGCCATGGGTTCTTGGCCTTTTCCTTTCTTCTCTGTGGGTACTGACTCCTTCTCCTCGCTGCTGGAGGAACCAGGCTCTTCGGTCAACATTTTTATATCGCCATCCTTAGTCAGATTTTGGAAGGTTTCCCATGAGAGAGGGACTTTGAATGTGTGGAGTGCATCCTCCACGAGGAGCTTAATGAGCCCGTGATGAGCTACCTGGTCTGGTGTGCCCTCTCGTAATTTGGTGGCACATTCAGTCATAGACTGCAGGAGGAAGTAGGGAATACTTAGTTTGTTTTCTGCAGGTAGGTCCATCTGATGCCTTAATTCTGTGAGTAGTCGGAAATGGTACCCATATACAATGCTGAACCGTCCCTCGCACGTTATGTATTTCATTATTTGGAGGCTGACCTCGCTCCAAAGTGGCAGTAAGCTAGTTCTGCGAACCCCGTTCTTGTCCTCTGAGAATTGCTCCTCTAGTGGAAAGAATTCCTTTTTAGCCTTCTGGCCTAATTTCCTCTCCTCCTTGTCCCACGGTACCCCCATTGGGAGCTCGATGACTTGGCTGATGAATTGTGGGGTGAGTCTGAGACTCAAACCCCTAAAATTGACAGTGGCCAGCGTTTTTGATTTTGGCTTCAGAGCCCGCAAGAACTCCTCTGCCACCTCATCATCATATCCTTGAATTTTGTCGCAGAAAGACATCCATTGCGCACGAGTGAACAGCTCTGCCACCTCAGGGTTCTCCCTTAGTTTCTTTGAGTCGGTCGGTTCTTTTCTGATGAATCCACCCGGCATGGTGAAAACCTACTATGTTAGTTGAGGTGGTGGGTGCGTATCAAAAACTAGCCTTTTGGGACAGAGCGTAGAACTACGCCTCTGCCATGCACACAATTCGCGAAGACTATCTACAGATGAGCCTTAAAAATCACATCCTGTAGAAAATCCCACATATACTTCGACGACGACGCTTACAATTTTATGACCAGACTGTAGTTTTACGTTCTTGAGAACGTCGACTCCGCCACCCTCGAAACCAATTGCATGGGAGGAACAGGTTCAGGCTTACCTTTTCCAATTCGCCACCTTTGGCGTGAAGAGACCGATTTTCCTCGTGGTAGTGAGCTTCCTGTAGCGTAGCTTTCCTATAGAAACAGAGCACGGGTTCTGGAGAGCACTGCGGTGGTTCTGCTCCTTCTGTGCCACTACCAGACGCTTGAACAAGCCAAAGACTTGGAGTAACGAGCTTCAGATAAATTCGGACGCTCACTCGACTTCAAAACGGCTGATGATAAATGCGTGGGGTGGCGATCTAGCCGATGGATTTGAATCCCGACGGAATTCGTGGCGCGGGGGTGAGCTGTCCCTGCCGGACCGTTGGACGACGTCACCTAATCATTCCACTGCAAGTTTCCCTGACTGCCGCATCATTCTCCGCAGATCCGCCGCCGTCATTTCTGTTAAAATGCCGCTTCTCCCTGACTGGACACTTCTCACGTGTCTTTTACTCGATTTGCTTGCCACGACCGCCACTTACCAAATCCGACTAGACCATCTGACTGGTCGTCGTGGCCAGTGGAATGGCCATTCGACTGCTCAACCCGTTCATTCCCACACTTGCAAACATTTCATAGTATTATTCATGTAATTCGAACGAAAGAAGGGTGAGGCACTTACCTGTGCGGCCGCGACATGATTTCCAGGTTTCAGGACGATGGTGAATGGATTTGCTGGTTGCTGCGTCATGCACAGGCACGGGGGTTCTTCCTCGCAGACTGCTGCTGGCTACGGAGCTTATTACCTAGCTGCGGATGGTGCATGTGCCCGCTCTATGTTCTGCAGGCGTTTTGATAGTGTACACTCCAGCTGGCTGAACTGCTACGGGATTCCTGTAGGATGTCCTGTAGCAGTTTTTCCTCCTCGGGTGCATGCTGAACGGTGAAACTGGTGGCATTACGATCATGATCGTAGGGCCCTTGAATAACTGTGATGAGTATTGCATGGTATCTCTACATCTTTTTTCCATTGAGAATCGCTTCCTCTGATAATTCAGTGTTCTGATTTGACTGTGCAGGTGTTTTCCATTGCATGGCAACTGGGGTGGTAGAAGGAGGTGACAGCAGTGCGTGATGGCGAAAAGAGTAGCTTGCATGCCTCCATGCCTGACCTCGGGCGTTAGATCTCCTCACACAGTCAGTTCTGGGCCGTCCCAAGCTTCTACAGGAAGTTTCCTGTAGAAATACAGGACTTCCTGTAGAACGTCCTGTAGCTTCCTGTAGGAGGCTAATCTGTGATCAAATTGTGCCCAGATCTTGGAAGAGATGAGTGTTTCTGGAGGGAGTGATGGTGAGGTCACCTGGTAACATAGTAGGGACCCTTGTCTTTGAATTGTGGGCCTCTTTTCCTGCATGGAATACCTGCAACCTGCATACATTGCCACATTGTGAACTTGCTTACCTGTTTTTTTTTTTTTTTAAAGACAACAGGGGCGCCTCAATGAGGTTTTCACCCTTACCATCTGCCTTGAGTGCCTCAGAGAGGTTTTCACCCAAGGATCTTTATTTTTCTCTCCTTTTTTTTTTTTTTGAAAGACAGCAGGGGCGCCTCAATGAGGTTTTCACCCTTACCATCTACCTTGAGCGCCTCAGAAAGGTTTTCACCCAAGGATATTTTTTTTTTTTTTTTTTGTTTTTTTTTTTTGAACTCAGGGTATGCCCAAAACAGAGGTATAACCCTTCTCTATGACCAGCACTCATTTTTCCACAGTTTTGATGAATTCTTGCCTTGACAGAGGCTTTCTGTAGATGTTCAACCGATGCCCATTGACAAGCATAGGGATGGCCTACTCATCAATGGTCCGAATAAGTACAGATCCATTGTCATTACATTTTTCCACTGCATATGGTCCCAACCATCTGGTTCTCAGCTTTCCCTTGAAATCTTTATGCCTGGAATCATACAACAGCGCCCAATCTCCCGGCTGAAATTGCTTGTCATTGAGGTGTTGGTCATGCCACACCTTCCTCTGAAGTTGAACCACTTCTGAGTGAAGAAGGGCCTGCATTCGGTGCTCGTCCAATCCATTCAGCTGCAATAACCTTTCTTGTTGGGCATGGCTGAGATCTAGGTCCAGCTGAGCTGCCATCCTCAAGGTGTTGTACTCGAATTCAATTGACAGCAAAGCTCTCTTCCCATAGACCAGCTCATAAGGTGTGAAGCCGGTTGTGGTCTTCCAAGTGGTGTTGTAAGCCCATGTGGCCTCAACCAGGCGATCTGCCCAATCTTTCCTGCTGCTCCTCACCACCTTAGTCAAGATCCCTTCCAATGCTGTATTGGTGACTTCCACCTGCCCATTTGCTTGAGGATGATAGGGGGTGGAAGTCCTATGCTTGATTTTGTGATGAGCGAGTAGGTCTTCAATTAAGTTGGAGGTGAACTGACTTCCTTGATCGGTGACTAGCTCTCTTGGGTAGCCAAACTTGTAGAAAATGTTTTCTCTTAAGAACTCGGCCACCTTTTCTTCTGTCGCTGCTTTGATTGCCTTGGTTTCTGCCCACTTTGTCAGATAGTCTGTGCACACAATGATGTAAGATCTTTGCCTCGAAGGAGGATTGATTGGACCCACAAAGTCCATACCCCACTTCTCAAATGGCTCAAGAGTCACTTGAGGTTGGAGAGGCATTTCATCCCTTGGAGTCAGTTTCCCCATCCTTTGGCATCAGCCACATTGGCTGATATACCTTCTGACATCTTGATGAAGCGTGGGCCAATAGTAGCCTGCCTGTAGGATTTTGAAGGCAGTCCTCTTTGCTGCAAAATGTCCTCCACAAGGCCCATCATGACAGGTGAGGAGGATATCAAAGACTTCCTCCTCCCTTACACAACACCTTAAGATCTGATCAGGGCCAAGCTTGAACAAGTTGCCCCCGATCCAAGTGAATGAGGCACTCTTTCTGACGATTCTGCTCTTCTCTCTTGAGGATAGGTGCGGAGGGAACTGTGCTGAAACAAGGTAGTTTGCTATATCAGTAAACCATGAAGAGAGTACTGAAATAGCAAAAAGATGTTCATCGGGCATCTGGTCATCCACTGTTCCATCCTCATCTGCAGATAAATCCAATCTAGACAAAAAGTCAGCAACAACATTTTCTTTACCTGGTTTGTCAACGATAGTCAAATCAAACTGCTGCAACAAAAGTAACCATCTAATAATATGAGCATTCACATCTAGTTTATTCATTAAATATCTAATTGCAGCATGATGAGTATGTACAAACGTTTGATAGCCAGTGATATAATGTCGGAACTTGTTCAGTGCATGGACCACGATAAGTTTTTGCTGAAAAAGTAGATGGCATATGGAAGTTTTTGTTCAACTTGTCCTAAGGCTGCCCCTATGGCTTTGTTCGAAGCATCAGTGTGGATGTGGAAAGGTAGGGCCCAGTTTGGACCTCTCAAGATTGGGGTAGACACCAACTTGTTTTTTAATTCATTCAGAGCCTTCTGACAATCGTCAGTCCACTGAAACTCAACATCTTTTTCCAAGAGGCCAAATAATGGCGAGGCTAGCTTGCTGAAGTCTTTAATGAATCTCCGATAATACCCTGCTAATCCTACGAAACTTCGAACATCTCTTACCTTCTGAGGAGGTGGAACCTTCTTGATAAGAGCAATTTTGTTAGGATCCACTTGTAACCCTTGGCAAGAAATGGTATGGCCTAGCACGGTCCCTTCAGTCATCAAGAATTCACACTTTTCAGGACTAAGGGACAGGTTCATCTCAATGCACTTGGTTAGGACTTTTCCCAGATTAGACAATGCTTCCTGGAAGTTGGACCCATAAGGAGTGAAGTCATCCATATAGATTTCCACCGAATCATGGACCAGCTCAGAAAAGATGCTCAAGACGGCTCTCTGGAAGGTGGCAGGAGCATTGCATAGTCCAAAGGGAAGAAATCGGTAAGCAAAGGTACCCCAAGGACAAGTGAAGGTGGTCTTATCTTGGTCTTCCGGGCTGATCTGGATCTGGTTGTACCCGCTAAACCCATCCAGGAAAGAGAAAAACTTCTTTCCTGCCAGTCCATCCAACACTTGATCTATGAAAGGTAGAGGAAAATGGTCTTTCTTGGTAGCTTTGTTCAGTTCTCGGTAGTCCACACAGATTCTCCACTTCCCATTTTTCTTGGGAACCAACACCAGGGGGGACACCCATTCACTATCTGAGATGGGGTAAATGAATTCAGCATCCAATAGTTTCTGCAATTCTTCCTTGATGATGTCCTTAAGGGCTGGATTCATTCTCCTCTGGGGTTGCCTAACTGGTTTACAATCCTCTTTGATGTAGATGTGATGGGTACAGACCGAAGGATGGACTCCTTTCATCTCCTTATAGCTCCAAGCAAAAGCATCTAGATGACTGGCCAACAGACTACACAGCTCCTTTTCCTGGGAAGGAGATAGGGAGGAGCTGGTCTTTAACATTCTCTCAGGGCTGAACTCCACACTTTTGACTCTGGGAGTGATAGGGTTGGTCACACAAAGGTCCACTAAGGTGCTGGCTTGAGCATCCTCCACCAATTCCTCTAAGGACAGTGCACTGGGAGGTGGATTCTGGATCAAGGTCTCAATCAAATCATCCTCGGTTTGGGGGTCTCCCCTAGTGGTGTCTAGGGTGCATAAAGGTGTTGAGTACACCTCATCCTCTTCTCCTTCCTCCAACCAAAGTGGTAAGTCATTCTCTAATGAGGGTTCGACAGGAGGGTACAGGACTAGCTGCTTGGACATAGGACCATTTTTGATAGTCATGTTTCCTGCACGACAGCTTATGTAAGCATCGGCAGTGGCTAACCAAGGCCTTCCCAAAAATGGGAGGGTATCCAGTAAGCTTTGCCTTTGGTTGCAGAACCAAGAAATCTGCAGGGTATTCCCAAGAGTCAACAGAGACCAAGACATCCTCTACAATCCCTTCAGGAGTCACGGTGGAGCGATCTGCTAGTTGTAGGACTATCGAGGTCTTTCTCAAGGAACCCTGAAGGTTAAGTTTGAGCATGGTATCCCTGGTCATCACATTAATGGCAGCCCCTAGATCAATCAATGTGTGAGGTATGATGGTGCCATTGATGTGGACATCAACTACAGGACTCCCAGGATCCAAATACTTTGGGAAGATGACTTGTACCAACATAAGATCAGAGAGTTGTCCTATGACATTGATGGTCGAAGCATCTCTCTTTCGCCTGCCTGGGTGTCTAAAACACTTTTCCTTAACCAGTTTGTTGTATATCGGTACATCTTTGATGGCTTGGAGAAGTGGTATTTTCACACAAAACTGTTTGAGCTCTCCCAGAAGCTCATCCTCCTCTGGGTTGGGTTGTGTGGTGGCTGTTAGTCTCTCAGGAAAGGGTGGAATGGCCTTTGGTTCACTTTCCTGTTTATCTTCCTCGTCCTCTGGGGGAGGAGGTTGGCGATCCGGAAGAGTCTTTCCAGATCGCAGATTGATCTCCTGGATCTCCACAGCATAGGTAGGGCATGATGTTTCCCCAGTATATACCTGCTGGGCCTATCTGTTGTTGGGGTTCGGGTTCAGTTGAGCAGGCATTTGAGGTTGCCTTGGAGGAGCAGGAGGTAATGGTTGTGGTTGAGCTGGTGGTGGAGGCAAAATGGCGGGAAGAGTATTGTATTGGGGCCTCCACCCCGATTGAGGTGCATTCCACTGAGGCTGTGGCTGGGCATGTGAGTGGAACGAATGAGTAGTGGGCTGAGTATGGTACTGAGGTGGGTAAGACCATGGAGGAGGTATAGACCAGGAAGAATGAACAGGGGGTCCCCAGGAAGGCATAGGAGTAGATTGGTTGGGGTTGTAATAAGCTTGGGGTGTCCCTTGCATCCCCTGTTGGTAAGGTCTAGGTCCTTGTGGCCTCCTTTGGTTGAGGAAATAGAGAGGTTCAGTGGGTGCTTCTGTCCCTTGATACATGGCTTTAAGCCCAGGTAAGGTTGGACATTGGTTTGTGGAGTGGTCCTCCTCACAAACAAAACATACTTCAACCGAATGTAATGGGCATTCGTTCTTGGGATGTTTCCTCATACACCTAGGGCAGAATATAGCCAAGGCCCTCTCAGCTTCTTCTTTCTTCTGCTGGATTCAGAATGTATCAGGTTGCATGGCAATGGTCTATCTCACCTCACTTTTGAGGTCCTCTAATTGATTTGCAAACTCATGTTTGGAGAAAGAAATACCAGCTGAGAGGAGGTTTCCTCTACCTCTTTTCCGGGCTGCCCTAGAGTGGTTTCTAAACACAGTCTTTATGTCCTCATAAGGTAGTTGGTAAATATCTCCTCCAACTAGCATGTGAAGGGTATCTAAGATGTCTTCAGGGACTCCTCGGAGCAGAACCAACTTGAGGGATTCAGGGTCAAGTGTGCACCTGGCCCATTTATAGCTAAGTTGGAACCTTTCCTCGTAATCCTCTAAGGACTCATCATTCCCCATGGTCATCCGAAAGATTTCTCCCTTGGTTTCCTTGGACCTACAGTAGTCCAGATATTTGGTATTGAAAGCTTGCTGCATCTGAGCCCAAGTAGTGATACTGTTCCCAGGTAAGCCCATGAACCAGCGTAATGCTGCATCCTTAAGGGTTGAGGGGAAGAGTTTCAGTTTCTGCTCATCTTCAGTATAGTCATAGGTTCGACAAAGGACAACAAACTCAAACAGGAAGGTATCAGGGTCCTCAGTAGTCAGTCCATGGAAGTGAGGTAAAGCAGAAGGGCTTATGTTCTTCATTTTCATGTCTCCATTGGTCTCTCGGATGGGGAAGGCACCTTCTATTCTCTCATCTTCTCCCCTATGGTCAGCCATGGCTTCAGATGGAGTGTTCTCTAACTCTTCTTCTGCTATAGGATCTTCGTATATCTCAGGAGGTTCACCTATAGGTTCTTCTGGATCACTGTCACCAAAGAAGAGAGAAGGGTGACTCAGTGATGTGGTGGGGGTGTTGGGTAGGAATTTGCTTATTTTATCTCGATTCCTACGAGGCATGAAATGGAAAGACTTTTGATTGCTTTTGTTTTTTTCTCTGGTACCTGCAAAAACTGAAACAGATTGAACTACAACTAACTATCTTGCTGAAATGAAAATGCAGAATTGAAATGAAAGCAGGAAAGGACTAATCTATTTTGCTCAAATGAAATTGCAGGAATTGAAATGCTAGTCTACGCTTGCAGAATTGAAATGCTAATCTACGCTTGCAAAAATGAAATTGCGGAATTAAAATGTTAATCTATGAAAGCAGGAAATGTATATGCTACTTTTATAGAATGGAAACGAAATAAACTACTTAGCAGAAGGCGAGAGTAGGAAAATAGAATAAAAGAAACAATCACTAATACTCTGACGCTTCCCCGGCAACGACGCCAAAAATATGGTGGGCTCCAGTATTGTAGCAATAATGCTACAACTCCTGGAGCTTCCTTCTCTAATTTTATCAACCCGGTAGTTCGTAACAAACTTGGAAGCGACGGTGCTGTATGCACAAGTACTAGCTCTTGCCGCAGCTGTCACTTGGTCAGTTGGCACAAGTCTGCTAGGGGCTCAAGCCAACTTCTATGAGCTCTTAGAAGAATCTTTTTAACCGATGAATGAAAGCTAACTCAAAGGAAATTAACCTACTTTGCAGAAATGAACTGAAAGCCAACAAGACATGAAAACCCTAGCAAACCCTAATTCTACCAGCTAGTTCTACTGATGCAACGGTGAGAATGCAAACTATTGAAAGTGATGCCATTACTTCTATGAAGGTGAGATGCATGTGTCTAGACTACTTTTATCTGAAGAGAACATATTTTTGTATTTTTGTTCAAGTTGTTGGAATTATTATGCATGTGCTTCTAACTGGGTCTTTACTGTGCAGGGGTAGGTCAAGGGGAGAAATGCTTGGAAGAGGTCAGGAAGGCTCAGAGAGGGTCTAAGGGGTCCCTAACATCCTTTCAGAGAGTTTCACAAAGTTTGGATGCCAAGCAACCGAGTGTATGAGCTTCTACAGGAAGTCTGCAGGGGTTCTACAGGATGTTCAGAATTTCTACAGGAAGTTCAGTAATTCCTACAGGATGTCCTATACTCGGATTTTTGGGTGATGGGTGAGTGGAAGAGGCTGCATGGATGGATAGGGAGGTAAGGGAGGAGTTTGTAGTGACTCAGTGACAGAGGGATGAGATGAAGAGGGGGTGTGCTAAACTAGGTTGTCTTAAAGAGGGTAGTAGGAATGGAAGGTCGAAAAAGGTAGAATAACGAGGGTGATAGAATGGTTGAGAGATAGGGGTCTAATTGGGAGATGAGTAGTTGGTCTGGGCACGGCTTAGAAGGATAAGAGAGTGAGGGAGTAGTACTGCACAGTGTAAACGAAACAAATCATCCACGTCCTGCACATAACCGAAATATCATTAACCTATTCTAACTGTTTAATGAAACCAAAGAACAACAACGTTATTTCTAAGGAAAATCATGCATGGTGCTAAAGCAAAGAATTTTTCCACAAGATCTGAACGCATGGACACTTCTACAAAAGAAAATATTGCATCAACGATTGCATGAACATGTAAAACAATGTTTTTGGTGGGTGGCACTGTCTGCAATTCCAGCCCCTAAACAGAGGTGAAAATGAGTGTGCAATCAACCCCTTTTTTGGAACTCTTATTACCTCCAATCTCTTTACTCTATTCTAAAACTGTTGAAGCAACTCTGTCTCATAAAACTAACCTACTTAACCACACCAAGGAATCTAGCTCAGCAAACTACGTTTCCAAATGCATGTAAAGGAAAAGAACAAAAACACGATGCTGAAAGAAAGATAACAATACAAAGGAAGGAGGCCTTAGGCTCTCAGGTTGGGCCCAACCCCGAGAGCTATGGCTCCTTTAAGAACTCAGAACTGAACTCAAATCTGCCTGCTTTCCATTAAAAGATAATAATCATAAGTCAAATAACATGCCAAAAATGGCTTACAAAAGAGCAAAGCAGAGCTAACAGCTCGTAATCCAGAATGTGCAACAAGGTTTCCAAAAATCCTTTTCGAAGGCTACAGCCTCATCATTTATACATTACGAGGTCCCAAGCTGGCCTCCTAAATCAGTGGGATTTGGCTGACCAAACTAGGAGTGAACTGCTGCTTCCTCAAAATCCGTTTGGCTGCCTTCTAACTCGGTGGTGGTGGCTGTTGGAGCTCGGAGTTGGGGGTGAAGATCACGAGGAAGGCCATTCAATGCTGTGGACAACCTTCCTACAAAATCTCAATCCCATCTTGGCTGTCTCCTAGCCCACATCTGCGTGGTTTTGCTCCATTAATTGTCAAAAAACCTGAAATAAACACGTGTTAGCCACCTAGGAATAGTGACTGCCCTCATTCGTACAAATGACATAAATATACTAAGAAAATGATGCATCAGTCATGAAAAATGAAGGGTTGAGCAAGGGTAGTTAGGCCAAATGAGCCCAAAATGTTACCAAATTTGGGGCTCATCAGCAGCCTGAAACTTCCAGAGAACAGGCTCAAATACAGACTCCTCCCACTCAGATCATATGGGAGAGCCTCCAATTCTACAAACTCCTCTAAATGAGGAAAGAAACAAAAAGGGAGACAGGGAAATAACTACTCTTGCCAGTGAACCATCATGATAGCCTGCAACAAAGAGACAAAGATTAAATCCCCTTTCAGAGGAAGAATTTGCTGAAGAAAATACAGATAGTCAGAGGGAAGAAAGAGTGGAAAGCCAACAAACTTTCCTAACAGGAGGAACATCCCCTAGCTCTCAGAGGCAGGAGCTAGAAAGGCGGCAAAGTGCAGAGATATCTTCTTTTAAGCCACCAGGAATAGATGCCTCAGACATTAAGAAAACATTCACAGAAATAAAATCCAGGAATGATCCATTGAGGCTGTAGGTTTATAACCAATATTTGAAGATAGCTCCTACAAATCAACAGAGATTGATGTCAGCCTATGACATCAAAGAAGGCAAGATGATAATGAGTTATTTCAATCCCAAGGTGCAACAACCTAAATCAGCAGCAGATTATCTCAGAACAAATTTTGAAGTCATGGCAAAGGATATTCATTCTTTAGATCAAATTGAGTTGCATAAGCAAATGGGAGAAATGATTTATTCAACCTTGACTAATAAAGCAATTATGGCCCAAAGGTTACATAATTCTTTGGATAATACTATTGCTCAACTACACTTGGAGAAGGCCTCCTCTCAAGCCAAAGGTAACATAATAAAATCCTTAGAAGAAATAATTATTGGATTGGGCCATGATCTGAAAGATGCAAAGGCTATAGAAGCCTTGATCAAAAAGAAAGATGAAGATATTGCTGCCCTAAGGAAGCAACTAAAACTGCCACCTTCAAGGCATCCACAGACTGATGAGGTTATAAAGCAAAAATCTGAAGAAGAGTTGATGGATTTACTCTTAAAGCTTAATGAACAACTAAATGATACTGAACAAGCACTTGAAAAAGCATTGAAGGACAAGCAGGGAGAGTCGACCTCCCAGCCTCCCAATGTGATACCAGTAGTATCAACAGCAGTCCCATCAACTCTAGGAGTAGCATTGGCACCAAATATTCCAGCAGTCACAACAGAGGCAGTTACAGGTACAACAAAAATAGGAACAACAGGAGTAGCACAGGGCAATACTGCTAATTTGAGCACAGAAGAGCTAATAAAATCAATGGAGGACCTGAAACTACAAGTTTCAGAACTAAATAAGGTAAAGGAGCAATATGCCAAAATGGAACAAAGCTATGATCTCTCAAAGATAAATGTTGCAGAAAAGACAAGAGAGATTAAAGTGTTAGAAAACAAAGTGAAATCATTGGAGAAAGATCTTACTTTTGACAAGCCTCTGTCAGAAATCAAGAAAATTCTTTGGGCCAACATCACTCAATCCATAAATGATGTTTGGCCATCCATCCAAGTAATTTTTGAGCAGATTGATCTTGTGAAGGCAACCCAAGAAGAAGTCCAAAGAACAGTTGGAAGAATTAGGCATTAACAACAGAACAAAAACCATTTTGGAAATCAAAAGGGTATTAACCAAGAAAACTTTGATGCAGAATTTAGAAAGAAGATGTCATGACATGCAGGCAGAGATTAATGCTTTTATGGAGAAGTTTGATATTTTGCAGGGTAAAGGACTACCTAGTCCTTTAGTGATTAATGACAGATTAATGAGGCATAAATATTATGTAGAGAAATTGAATAAGTATGCAGGCAACCAAGCAGGATCATCAACAAGTGCATCAGGAATAAAAGCATTGCCTACAGGAAGAGTTCTTTATGGCAGCCTAGAGAACTTATTCTATGTCAAGCATGAACTGAAGCATTTGTTCCCAATTCAGCCTACATTTTTCAGGTATACAGAAACAGATGAAACCCTCAGAAAGCTTCAGAAAACCAGAATACCACAGCCAAAATGGTGGGAAGAAATGCTTGAAATTTTGTATATTATTCTAGTAAAAGGTAAATTTTGATTTTTATTACAGTCAATAAAGGTGAAGAGGATGAAAAGAGATCAACAGGTAAAGAGTATCAGATGCAGGTAAAGTGTATCAGTAGGAAGGTCAAAACATAGCAGCCAACACATAATTACACCAAGGACAGCAAGAGGCCAAATCATAGGGCCTAACTCCAGCACATTCTCGAGAATAGGGACAACAAACCATTCGGTTGCCTTATCTATCATCTACGAGGTCTTCTGGCCCTATTTTCTTGAAAGATATGATTAGTCATCCCAATTTATATCTCACTTTGTTATGAGATATTTCATTGTATATTTTTTTGTATAAATACTCCCTCAATTGGAGTTTTGAGGGTGGATTCTTAGACATTGCTGTAATACTAATTATTTTGGAGTAAAGTGCTATTGGACCAACTTTTGTATGGCTTGCTGGATAAATAATTGATGCAAAGGACTTTCCACAGTTTTCTTGAAACAAACACCGGATCAATAAGTCCTCTATACCTTATGTTTTAAAATTTTTCCTTGTTTATTATATCATCTATATTCCATATCTGAATGATAAACGAAAAAGAGTAATTCAAAATATGCTTTATTGCACTCTGTTTTCAATCGTTATTATTCTCTATGTTTTCTTCTGAATTAGTATAAACAGTGAAATCTTAATTACTCTTGTTTTCTAGTTCTTTCATTTTGATTATTTATTAAAGAATACTTAGCTGCTCTTTATTAGTAATCATTCAAGTTCCATCTTCAAATAGGCTGAAGGATTATTAACTGCCCTTCACCCATTTTGAGCCCATTCCATCTATTCTAAGTCTTTATTTGTTCCTTGTTTGACCATCTTGCCCTGTGAAACCATCTTTTGTTAAGAAACCAAATCTAGTTAAGCCATATTCTTTGACTCCATTAGCCCAATGGCCTAAACTATTCAATCCTACCCCTCTGCTATTGAATCTCACCACCCAAACTCAAACAAAACTCCTAAACTTCACAACTAGCCTAATATCTTTCAAAACCAAGCTAAATCATAAAGAGAGAGCCCTCTCTAGATACAGATTGGTTAGATTCTGTATCTAAAAGTTGGTTTGTGGTTACCTTGGACCCATTTCCTTTTCCAACAACTTCAAGGAAAATCTGAGTGCTAACAGACTAAAATCTTGACTTGGAGCAAATTTATCATCTTTCTCTTGGGGAATGTTGACTTGATTGAAGAAAGTTATCAGAGGGCTGACCTGGTGCTTGGAGGAGGCCTTGGTATTTGGGTCTTGAAGGTCTCATTTTGATCTAATTCTATAAGAAGAGGATTGTTTGGGTTTTCCCCAAGTTGTGGGGTTTTTCCCTTGCGTGGAGCCTATACCTTGTGTTCTTTATGTTTTGTGATTTTCATGTTTTTCATAATTTCTTGATGAATAAGAAAAAACAAAATAATAAAATGTCAATAAATATCGCAAGTAATTATCATGAAAGGAAAATCAATAATAATCTTCTAATACTTTGATTTTCCAACATGGCATCAGAGCTAAGGTTGCTGAAGAAGGCCAAAGATCACAAGTTGTTGGAAATATAAGAAGATCTACTACAAGAAGGATCTAAAGTCCGATACAAGTCTAACTATGGGCTGATATAAAAGTATTTGTTCTTAAGTTACGGACATAAAAGGTAATATGAGATCCCTATGAAATGAAGATGAGTTTATCTGAAATCTTGATTCGAGAATCTAAATATAATGAAAGAGTTGCTTAAATTACTATTGTATGAATTATCTTCTGGTTTGAAATTCTGATTCAAAACAATGAAGTATGTTCTCCTCAAATTGACTAGTCTTTTACTTTGA
Source organism: Pinus tabuliformis (assembly GCA_031772625.1). Classification (NCBI taxonomy): domain Eukaryota; kingdom Viridiplantae; phylum Streptophyta; class Pinopsida; order Pinales; family Pinaceae; genus Pinus; species Pinus tabuliformis. The sequence goes on along the minus strand of CM062813.1, from coordinate 60,520,779 downwards.
TGAAAGGTTCTATGATTTTGATCATCCAAAGGTCATATCCAAAGGTTATGTGATGCATATTTTGTGATGAAAAACATGGAGCAGTGACGAATTACAAAAGGAAATAATGTATGGTTCACACTTTGTGGCATTCAAGATCATCTTTGTACTTATGAATGGAATCTAAGACTACAATGGTTCGCTTATCCTATACTCTTAAGTTCGTTGAGGTCAATGCAAACGTTCTCCTAATATATGATGCAAAGTTACGACATATGTGTTGTGTTTTTAAAAAAACAATGCATACGAAACAATGCTACTCTAATTAGAATGATCCAAGTTGCTCTATATGAGCAAGACCATGTGGATCACCTTTGGTGATATACACATTCTTTATAAAATTGAGATGTAGTCCATGTGAGGACCAAGCCAAAAGGTCAAAATGGCCTGCTAAGGAGGCTATAATCTGGTACATCTGTGTGCGACATTTCATAAGGAAGACATCTAAAATAGGTTGCAGACCAGGAGGAGCTCAAACAAAGGTGAGAAGGGTTTGTTTTGGTGCTTCTTATGACCGCCTTGAGGACCGATTTGATCAGGAGCAAGGCCAAGTAGGAAAGTATAAGTTCTGGGTTGTTTCTTGTGCAATTTTTGTGTGGGTTATACCTTTGTAGTAGGGGCGATTACATCTCTGATTGTTGGGAAAAAGGATAACCCATGTAGTCAATTTAAAGAGGGTCGAAATGCCTAAATAGGGTTTGGAAAGTAGCCTAGGAACCAGTGAAGGAAGGTGGCTTGAAGGTAAACAACTAGAAGAGGGACTTTTGGAGCAGATTAGTAGGGTTGAAGTGGACTGGTAAGAAGCCCTAACCAGGACAAGTTTCTACAACAGATGCACAGACCTAGAAAGGTGTAAAAGGTATGTATTTGATGTCTTCAAGTTGATTTCTTGCTAAAGGATGTGTTTTCCTAGTTTAGGATAGTTGTTGTTGAGCATCTTAAGTCTATTAGGAAGGCAACAAGAAGATGTCTCTGATTGTGCCCTAGTTTAGGGATCATTTAAATGATACACTGCCCTTCAAGAGTTGTCGTAAACTCTGTGAACAAAATGTAGAATGGGAGGTCGAGATCCTAAATGAAGAGAGGTATGACCACATTGTTTTGAGGAAATCCAAATCTTCAAGTGGCCCATATTAAACCTCAAAGAATGTACTATGGTGAATGAAAATGGGTAACAAGGTAGGGCTTGCATAGTGAAGGAAGAAAGATGTGGTTTTGGATAGATAAAGAAGCAGCATATGTACAATAATTACAGGATTGTAAGTGTTTGATTGGTAAGGTATAAGTGTTGTGGACAAGTGGAAAGCTTGTCACATAAAGTGGGATGTACATTGATTGTATTTTGAAGAAACCATAAGAAGCAGTCTTTCAAAGTTTGAAGGATGTTTAAAAGGAAGGTTTGAAGAAGCTTTCTGTACAGTGAAGTGCTAGAACTGGACAGATTCGTAAGGACAGTAAAGCAATAGAAATTCAATATAAAGTGGGTTGTGCTTGGAAGACCTTATGATATCAATATTGGAGATATTGGAAGGTAGTTTGATTGGTGACCTAAGGACTATAAATTTGAGGGTTGTGCACATAAACCCTAAAATCATCCTAGTGGCAGGATTGATAGAAGGTTTATTTGAAGACCCTAAGAGCTGGAATTTTTAGACAATGAGAATAGTAGCTAGAGGGAAAATTTATTGAGAGTTGTGTTGTCTGATAGAGACTAATTGGATAGGACAACCAAGTTGCGTTCAAAACGATTGATTGGATAACCTAGTGATAATCAATATGTTGAAGAAACTGTGTGATTGACTATCTTTGAGGTAGAAAGCAATGCATGAAGTAGTTGTGGAGACAATTGAGTATATTGTAGGTGAAGACCTCGAGTACATGATAATTATATGTTATGAGGCAAATTTGGAGCCCTAGGAGTTGCAAGATGATGAATCTCAGTAATAAGAGGGATGGTTAAGGAAGCTACAATTATAATTGGTAGCTAATGTAAGGGAAGTATGAGTACTTATGATACAAGTTGATTCTTGTTGATCAATTCTCCCTGTTTGAGAGGGAGTGAGCATGGATTTCTCCTCTCAGGTTAAGAGGGAGTAAGGTTGGACATTGGTTCTCCCTACGTCATGTACTAAGATAGGACTAACAGTCGTAATTCTAGTGCATGCATCACAGATAGGGAGAATGATGATTTGTATTAGCACGATTCTCCTTATGTAAGGTACTATGACAGATTAGGACTGATATCCTAAGTCAAGTACATGGACATGGATAAGGAGAATGGTGGATTGGATAAGCATCTTGGACATAAATTATTGAGTCATGTACTACATTGGATTAGGATGGAGATCCTAAGTCAAGTACATGGACTTGTATAAGAATAGTTTAATGGACAAACATTTCCTCGAGGGAAATGATCTAATGAAACATATGCTCTAGGTATCCTAGGTGGAGTATGTACCTCGGTGAGGCGGTGTGGTGTCCCATGGAACACCTCCCAAAATTATGCTCTGATCTTGTCAGAGATATAGTGTACCTGCCAAGGCCTTGGTAATGTGACAATGTTGAATATGATGATATTTTTATGCTTATCAATATGGATCCCTTCTTATGAGAATATTTCAACTTGAGATGGACTTGTTGAGTCATTATGAATACCTCCCTAGTTAAGAAGGAGTGTTGGATAATGTAACTAGATTCGATCTTCATAATGATTTTTGTAACCGTAATATTGTATATGTTATATAAAAGAGAAAAATAATGTTATTTATTCAAGCATGGGTTTCATGCTCAAATCCTTGGTCAAAGCATGTTCTTAATGCTTCCAGGGCTTATTGAGTCAAGAATATTTTTTGTCATGTCTTAGAGTCCCATTTGGACTATTTGTAACAAAGAAAATTATCATTTTTTAGTTAAGAAATGTAATTTTGTCCTCCAAGCACAAGTCATCTGTACCATGATAAGTTGACCCTTTTGGGCACCTTTTCGATTTCCTGAATGACTATATATAGGTTAGACTCCATACTCATTCGGAGAAAGTGGCAAGAAAGTTTGATCTATGGCTAATAGAAGAAGAAATTCAAAGCAAAGGCCCAAAAGAGAAGCGAATCTTTAGGAAGAAGGAAGAAACTTGAATTATTAACTTGCTTTGCTCACATGTGTGAAAAGGCGAGGGTTCCTGCAGTTGCTACATGGCTGAATATTGAAGGATGAATTACAAACCTATAGTTGCAGGACCAAAATCTTGACTTGGAGCAAATTGACCATCTTTCTCTTGGTGAATGTTGACTTGATTGAAAAAAGTGACTGGAAGGCTAACTTGGTTCTTGGAGGAGTCTTGGTCTTTGGGTCTTGGAGGTATCATTTTAATATGATTCTATATGAAGAGGATTGTTCGGGTTTTCCCCAAGTTGTGGAGTTTTACCTTGGCATGGAACCTATATCTCGTGTTCTTTATGTTTTGTAATCTTCATGTTTTTGATAATTGCTTGAAAGGAAAATCAATAATAATGTTCAAATACCTTGATTTTCCAACACATAGAAATGGTTCTCTTATAGCGACTTCCAAAAAAGGATACATAGATCTAAGGAAACAATGAAAATAAAAAGAATAATTATGTTGGAACTCAATCACAAATGAGAAGCATTTTATTACAATTGGAGAGCACAACCATTAAATCACATAATCATGACTGTTTATCTGATTGTAAGATCCACAACATCAAAGATTCAAATTGATACTAAGAAACTACTTCATTCCAAGATTGATATGATGAAGTTTGATGGTCAAGATCTAATAACATGGATATTCCAGATAGAGAGATATGTTGATCTACACAAGCCTTAACCTTACAAAAGGTAACTATTGCATCATTGTATTGAGAACAATATCGACTTGTATGATAACAATGGCTTTGTGAAAGGAATAAGGATTCTATTGTATTTGGTCAATTTGTATAGAGGAATTGATAGCACATTGCGGTAATATTAAGAGTAATACATTCTTTAGTTACTTTAATTTTTTTGCAAAAAGGTCTAATTACAGACTAGGTGCAACAATTTCAAAAGTTTATTCTTAGGGTAAAGAGCATTCCAAAGGATAATTTATTAGACTTCTTTATGGGAAATTTAAAGTAGAACATCCAACACGAGGTGTGTCTCTTTAAACTTAAATCCCTAGAGCATGGTTTTAGTCTAACAAGGAAAGTTGAAAGTAACAATATGGCTACTAGAAGTTGAAATTAAAATATGGCTACTAGAAGAGTGGTCATTGACAACTATAGAGAACACTATGCTCCCTCTCCTAACCTCACCCAACCGACATGGTTGACAACTCGGTAAAGAGTTAAAAGAAGATAAAAGGGACAAGGTTTCAATTTTGATAGCAAATGCAATGAGAAGAAATTATAATACATAGACTCTGAAGAGGAAGACTATCAATAATTGGAATCATCACAAGATCTAAAGCTAGAAGAAAATACTTCAAAAATATCGTGTCATACATTGGTTGGTATCAATACTCCACAAACCCTGAAGATAGAAGGATACATAAAAAATAAAAGGGTAACAATGTTGATTTATTTAAGTAGTACCCGTAACTTCATTAATTAGAAATTAGCAAAACGTCCTAATTGATTTGTATTTCCAACACCAAAATTTCAAATAATGATTGCAAATGGAGGTACCATAAATTGTTAAAGAAAGTGCCATATTATTACGTTGAATATGGGGGAGTATTTATTGGATAGTCCCATGTTTCCAGTCCAAATGGGTGGTGTTAATTTTGTATTAGGTGTCCAAATATTCGATGAAATTGAGCTTAGAGGTATCTAAGGGAAACCTTCCAAAGTGGTATGCTCTAACAACATGAAAAATTTACTCAAAATGGGCACCATGATTTAACGACAACAACTGTGCTCACTAGATTTTCAAACACCTATATCCTTTGTTTCACTCCAAAAGGTTATCTACAATCATTCCAAGGCATTTGGAGATATGCCTGAGGGTCTTTGTAGAGTCCAAGGACTGTCTTACCTTGACATCCTTTTTTCCTATATTTCTTCCCTTTTTCCTATACGTATCACCTAAAAAATGCAATAGACATAAGATTTTGTCAAAGGTAAGCATTTACATGTCTTCTTATTCATATTTGTCTATATACATGATTGTTTTGTTAAAGTATGCATTCGGCTACTTGAATTGGCCCGTTTCTGCAACTAATCCAGATTTCCCTAGCTGCCTCCATTGTTCACAGGGTTTAGAAGCTCTAGCTCAATGAAGAAAGATACGGATGGATAAGGAATAGTCCCCTCATGGATTCCTTCCTATTCCCTCAAATCAATTCATCAAGAAGGTTGCATGATAACACATTCAACCCCAAAGTCAACTGCAAGATTATCGCCAGGATAGAATTTGAATTTTCATGAAATCTTATCGATTTGATTTTGCGAATAGAAAATTGATTGTTTAGCGATATAGTTTGATCGAAATAAGGATATTTAGGCTTGAAATGCTCATACTGTTATGCCAGAAGTATTATAAAAACAATGGCCGCTCTCTGTTTTGGGTGCACGCCGATTTATGTAAATTTTGAGCACAGTTTGTTAAGACTCATTTGCAAGTAATAGACTTGGTTTTATGTTTGCTATACGCTACGTTGAATGGAGATTGTCGACTGATTCGTGGAGGACCCCTATGACCAGTACAAGTCTTTAAGCGGTTGCACTTAGATTTATTTCATTACTTAATCATAGATGCTCTGTTTTGTGTGAAGAAATGTAGTATGATGAGTTCACCATTGAATCGTTGTATGCATAAGAAATTTATTTTGCTTTATACCTAGCTTAACTTTGTCATTTGATTTGCTTTTTATTTGGTATCGTGTGGCCATTTTCATTTGTTTTTTTTTTTAGTATAGTTCAACTGTTTTATTTCATAACATAGCTGCTGTTCAGAATGTCTTGTTTGGATGAAATTGAATAAGTAAAAGAGTGAGAGTTTTCTTCTCCTTATCAATTAAATTAAGACATTATTCATTTGCAGTTTGATAGAACAGATCTCTCCTGCACATAATAAATTAGATTTGGTTGAAGCATAAAAATTCAAGACAAAAATCCAAAACAGTCTAACATGAGTAAAGTCTAAAATCACTCTCATATCATCCATAAACTAATTCAATAGAGAATAATTCCTAAGAAAATTAGCTAACAACTTTAGGGATCAAGACACTAATATAATTAACACTACCACCTCCATACTAATCTTAAGTTTAGATCCTAATAGGAACATAACAACATAAAATAACTTCTAGCACATATAGTGCACTTGTGCTTCATTAGTATACCTACCCTGGTCGATAATTTATGATTGACAATTTAAGGACATTAAATTGGTCAAACATTTTGGCACTGTTGCCGGGGAAGTACAAATAGAAGTTAAGAAAAATATCATCATTAATTCAAAACATGATATGCGTAGGGATAGAGACTCTAGAGGTAGATTTGTAGGGTGAGGAAGAAGTTTAATTCCCACAAATCCACTCACTTCACCATGATTTCAAGATTCCACACCACCTACTCAAACCTGAATCCCGTTTACAGGTCGACAAAGACTTCTTGAAGTCTCAAGATCAGAAATCCAATCCAGAACTTCACCCACTTCATCTACTAAAGTTGCAATTGAAGAAAATCATACATCCCCAACTATAGGAGTAATTTTTCTATCCTCCACTAGTGAACGAATCTTGGGAAAAGAATTAGAAGTTCCTAGTGAGGAAGAGGAGCATGAAACTTATTTTGAACAACCATTTATAGAAGAATAAGAAGAATTAGAAGAACACTATATTAGTTTTGAGGAATCTATCATGGCTGAAGAAGGGGAAGGAGAGGTACACAATGTCAATGGTGACGAAAATAGGACTAGAGGAGGTAGAGGTGGAGGTAGAGGAGGAGGTGGAGATAGGAACAGAGGAAGGGGTAGAGGTAGAGGAAACCAAGTTCCTTTTGGATTTCCTATTCTTGATGAAGATACAACCCTCACAATGAAAAATATATCACACTCAATTCTTCCTAATTTCCACAGAAAAATAAATGAAGACCAAGAGACATTTCTTTTCGAATTTGAGGTATTATGCCGGTCATATGACTATCTGCATGATGCTCAAAAACTAAAATTGTTCCCTGCTACATTAAAGGACTCAACATTAAAATGGTTCATGAGTCTAGGAGTGCATTCTATAACAACATGGGGACAAATGAAAGAGGATTTCTTAGGAAAATATAGAGATTATTGTATGCCTAGTAACCTTAAAGATGAAGTCTTCAAAATGACACAAAAGAAGATGAAAATCTTGAAGATTTAGTAGAAAGATTTGTCTACAATGTTAAAAGAGAAAAAATGGACAATTTGGATGAGGAAACTTTAAAAGCCCTCTTGCTCAAAGCTATTAAAGATGAATGGATCAATCTCCTTAACCTAACTAGGAAAGGAGATATTTCTCAACTACCATTTGCAGATATTTGTGATTTATGTGTACATATCTCAAGGGGTAAAGCACGAGTTGGAAGGAGTCCTAGAGACCCTCTCTTGTCAAGAATTAATAAATCTGCAGCTGGGACAGTCAGCAGGGCAGAATTAGGAAGTTTGCTTGATACCTTTAAGACAAATATTTTAGGGAGCCTAAGTGAGCAGATAGACACCCTTAAAATACAAAACAAGCAAAATTATGAAAATGCTGCATTATCTATTTTCTGTCCTAAATGTCAAAAGAAACACACTCTAAGAGAGTGTCCCTTAGATTCAAAAGCCATAGAAACTTGTGTCATATGTGCATATAATCATGATACGAAGGAATGTCCTTCTTTACCAGGTCTCAAGGCTATATTTAATGATGAAGGAATATCAGAACAAGTAGACCCTCTTTACTTTATAGCCAAGAGACCATGGAAAAACCCCCAACCGAATCAACCACAAGGGTTCAGACCACAACAATTTGCTCAGTCTTCACAAAATAATTGGAATCCATCTTGGCAGCCTTGGGCTCAGCCACAGTCACAATTGTGGAATCAAGGATGGAAAAATCCTTATGGGGCTTATGCTCAATATCAACAATATTCACCATCCTATCTTCCACCACAATTTCTACCCCAATCTAATCAAATCCCCCAAGCTAATCAATTACCACAAATTCAAGTTCAGAATCAAAACCCACAACTCTCCCTACCATTTCCACAAAAACCAAATCAACTACCCGCTCAACCACTTCCAAATCCTAATAATAAAATACCACAACAACTTGTGTACAACATGGAAGGGCAGAATCCTCAAACTTATGTAATAACTCCACTAGATCTAAATAATGTCCAATTAAGGTCTGGAAGAGTGTTACAAAGAAAACCCCCTATTGTCATACAAGAAACAAGACCAAATCTTCAAAAACACAAAAACCAATCAGAAGAAGGAGAGACCTCTCTCCCTCAAAAAGAGAATAAACAAACAAAAAATGTTCCAATAAATACTCCCATCATAGAACAACCCTCGGTATCAATTAGACCACCTTTCCTTGAATGGTTGAAAATTGATGAAGGAGTAGAAAAACAAATTATCTTGCCTGATTACAATATGATGGATGAATTGAGGAATGTCTATATCAAGATTCCTTTATTACAAGCCATAAAAGAAATACCAATCTTTGCAAAAACAATTAAGGAACTAAGTACACAAAGATCAGGAAGAAAAAGAAAAGACATAAAAAAAATTCAATTAGTCGGAAAAATTGCAGACATTATGATGGGGGAGATGACAATTCAAAAATATCTAGATCTAGGAAGCCCCATTGTAAAAATTCACATAAATGGAATTGAAATACCAAACACATTGATTGATCTAGGAGCAATCATAAACATAATGAGTACACAAGTTATGGACACACTTAGCTTCCTAACCTTCAATACACACCAACCTTATTACAATTAGCAGATAGGTCTGTGATTAAACCTGATGGTGTGTTGGAAGATGTTTGTGTATCCTTAGATTCTTGGGAATATCCTGTTGATTTCATGGTCTTAACACCCAAGAATAATTTAGGAGGACATCCATTAATTCTAGGAAGGCCTTGGTTAGCCACAGTTGATGCTTTCATCAGTTGTAGATCAGGTGACATGTTTATCTCAGATGGAAATTCTACAAAGAAATTTACATTATACCCTCCTGCAAGAACAATAATAGACACAGAAAATGAAGAATGGATAGAAGATGAAGAAGATATACAACCTATTTTTACTACTGAACAAGTAAGAGAGGAAGACCAAATTCTAAACCTACTGGAAAATAATGAATCTTCCTCACATTATGATCGTAGTCGAAATGAGTATCTCTCATCTAAACAGGTATCATTGCTCTCCATGGAAAAATTTGGGAATTCTTTGATAGAAATCTTTCCAGGTAAAACCTTGAATGTTAATGAAAACTTGGAAGAATTACAAAAGAATCAATTGATAGAAGTTTTACAGAAACATTCTTCTGCTTTTGCATGGGAATACACTGATATGAGAGGGATTGATCCTAAAACTTGCATACATCATATCTACATTGAACAAAATGCAAGACCGGTTAGACAGCCTCAACGAAGAATGAACCCAAATTTAAAAGAAATTTTTAAGGAGGAATTGCAAAAGTTGTTAAATGTAAATTTCATCTATCTGATATCCGACAGTCAGTGGGTTTCACCCCTAGTAATCGTTCCAAAGAAAAATGGAAAATGGAGAGTATGCATCAATTACAGGGAATTAAATAAAGCAACATTAAAATACCACTTTCCACTACCTTTCATAGATCATGACTTAGACACATTAGTAGGAAAAAAGTATTTTTCCTTCTTGGACGTGTTCAGTGGATATAACCAGCTTCAGGTAGCCCTAAGATCAAGATAAAACCACATTCACTTGTCTATGGGGAACTTATGCTTACAGAGTACTTCCCTTTGGATTATGCAATGCTCCAGCAACATTCCAAAGAGCAGTCCTCAGAATTTTCTCTGATCTTATTCACGATTATGTGGAAGTGTACAAGGATGATTTCACTGTTTATGGGGATTATTTCAATGAAGCACTGGAAAATCTAGAAAAAATATTAATAAAATGTAAAGAAACAAATCTCTCATTATGCCATGAAAAATGTTTCATGATGTTTAATGAAGGAATTGTTTTAGGTCACCATATTTTAGGAGATGGAATTAAGGTAGACTTATCTAAAGTTGAAGTCATTTCTAAGTTATCAGTGCTAAATTTTCAACGAGATGTTAGAATATTTCTTGGTTTTACTAGATATTATAGAAGATTCATAGAAAATTTCACAAAAATTGCATCCCCACTCTTTAAATTGCTTACTAAGGACTGTGAATTCAATTGGGATTCTGAATGTCAAGCTACCTTTGAAACTTTGAAAAAGTTAATTTCTGAAGCACCTATCTTAAAAGGACCTAATTGGAAATTGCCTTTCCATATCTCAATAGATGCTTCAGATTCAACCTTAGGAGCTGTGTTAGGACAAAAAGATCTTACTCCTTATGCAATCTATTATACTAGTAAAGATTTAACTCCTGCAGAGTTAAATTATATTGTAACTGAAAAGGAGTTTTTAGCTGTAGTTCATGCCATTAACAAGTTCAGACATTACATAAATGGCTACGAAACGTTTGTTCACACAGACCATTCTTCCATTAGATACCTAATGAATAAACGAGTCACTAATGGAAGAATAACCAGATGGATCTTACTGTTACAAGAATTCAACATAACCATTCTAGATAGGCCCAGAAAACAGAACACAATTGCCAACTTTTTATCTAGAATCCAAAATGATAATAGTGATCAACATGTAGAGGATAAATTTCCCGACGAATACCTTTTTGCAGTATCTACTAAATCACCTTGGTATGCAAATATTGCTAACTATTTAACTACAAGAAAAACGCCATTTCATTTGTCTCCTAGAGAAAAGAGGAGAATAGTCCTGTTGGCATTATGATTCAGGTTTGGCGCTATGGAACAGGTGTTGTACTTGATGGCAACTCACTTAAGTGGCAAAACCCTATTTTGGCTCTCAAAATGATGAAAAATAAGGGGTTCGCAGGTACACTGTTCAAAAAGTGCGGACCCGCAGGCACGCCGTTCACCAAGTGCGATCATGTCCGCAGGTTATTCGATCAGAAGGTGCGGACCCCAGTCCACTCACTCCAACGCAGAGAAAGCGCGCACACGTGGGAATTCTTATGGCTGGCCCATGGTATTTAGCTCGACGTTCATGATCCTATGGTTTTGGCCCGTGGTATAGGATCTAAATTATTGAACCCCGGTTTGGATCCCTTGTATTGGTTTTCGATGGTTTTGTCCCATGGTGTGAATAAGGGCTTGCCTATAAAAAGGAAAGGAGATCACTTGGCTAGTCACTTGTGAAATTTGAATATCTTAAGATTTGAAATTTTGGGTGATTGGTTTTAAAAGCTAGATCTAAATCAAGGTGAAATTTAAGGCGAATCTATTGATAGGCCGTGATCTCTTGGGCGCATGATCAGATTTGTGGATCCGACTGTCTGTGGCACATTGGTGGAATGTTAATTTGGCTCTATTCAGAGGTCCGCAGGTGATCCACAACACAGGTGCTGGGGTCCGCAGTGCAGCAAAAGGCACAGGTGCAGGGGTCCGCAGCGAAGCAGAAGAGGTGGTGCGAGGTACACAGCGTAGCAGAAGGCACAGTGCGGAGGTACGCAAAGGAACAGAACGACCAGGTGCAGAGGTACGCTGTCAGGCAGACAATGCAGGTGCGGATCTGAGTAGAGGTACGCAGTGCAGAAGAAGGAGTAGGTGCGGAGGTGTTATAGACATTTTTGAACCTTACAGCATTGAGCATGAAATGTCCATAATCTAAGGGATCCAAAGTCCCTAAACATGTTGTTCCTACCCCTAGAGGAACAAGGCTAACAAACCACAGCAATTCATAGAAGTTCTCCACCAGAAACTGCTCAAAAACAAGTCAATTCAGGATCATTTCAGTGGCTACACTAGCTGTTTGCGCTGAATGTCAAAGCCAACACTGGCTACCTGCGTTGAATGTCAAAGGGAAGACTGGTCTGCGCTTAACGAGAGTGGACATGTGGCAAGTTCATTTCTCAAGGTGTCAAAACCCAAGAAGCTTCCAAAATGACACTTGCCTCAGGGAATTCGACTGGTGATGAGTAAGAGGTTCCAAATCTCCAAGTGGAAGCAAGAACCTCCAAGTGGAATCAAGAACTGACAGAGGGAGAGGACACTAGTCAGATCTCAAGCTGACTCATCCTCTCTCCAAACATCTATATATGGATCTCTCCGCCATGAGATCTAGAGGCTGGAATTTTGTTATTGCAAAGAATTGCTGTTGGTTTGAGATTGGAATCATTGGGTGCTTAATGCTTTGAAGGGGGTGAAGATAGGAATTCCATTTGCTGGGAAGGAGATGCTGGATTGGAGCCCTCTGGGTTGTATCTCTTCCTGAACCTTGTTATTCATCAATAAAGCTATCTTGGTTTCTCCTATATGCTGATGTATTTTTGATGTATGATTGCATTAGTATATTTAGTTTGTTTCTAATCCTGAACTAGTTATGAATATGAATCCATGTCTTGTGTAGTGTTCTCTTCTTTTGATCTTGCAGAAACCTCTTGAAGCTGGGCGAGCGAGAAGGCAAGTAGCTGGGAACTCTCTAAGAGAAGATAAGCCAGATCGAGGGACAAATGGAAGACACCGGTTAGTCCATCTATCTCTCTCTTCATTCTTAATTCATAAGGGAAGAATACTAGAATAGCTGTCTCTGTTTGTTGCTAAGGCACTGTCACACCTTAGGTGGATAGGATCATCCTGCATAGGCATTTTTCCCCACAACAAATTGGCGACTCCACTGGGGAGATCTGTTTAGTCATTTTATTTGTGTTTCTATCATTGTTTGTTTCATAGACTCGACAACAACAATCGAACTGCATCTGCTATTCCCAGATGCAAAGTAGACAGTTGCTGCTTTGATCCAATCACTGGACTTGTCTATGATCTGAACAATGGACTCACAAATGATTTGATGATCCTTTGTGATAGATCTTAGTACCCCCTCAAAGCATCCCTTTGATTACACCTTGCTTGTTGCTTTGATTTGGCCTGAAACAGTAGATTAAATAGCAATATGTGACCCAGAACCAGTGAGAAACGAGAGTTTCTCCTTCAGCGCAGACCCAGTGAAGGGATTCTGCATTTCAACGCAGGTCCCGTGAAGGCTACCTGCGCTGAATGTCAAAACCCCTGTGTTGAGGTTACGCTGAACCAGTTTGCCCTTGTGCAGCTGGGGTTCTCTGCTCTGTTTTGCCTTATTTTGATCTCTGATTTTTGCAGCCTGTAACCAGCATAGGTACCCGTCTAATAAATCCTTTTCTCTGCTTAAATTCCGCCTCCTTTTGTACAAAAAGACTGTGAGTGTTTTTATGTGTTTGTGACATCATTTACAGTTTTCCTTTGCATGAGTGAAATAATCATCCTGTAGCCCTTGATTCAGATCTATTGACTGTGATCTTAGAAGAGAGTTCATTGGCTGTTTGCAGTTGATTATACATTTACTCTTGCTTATTGGTTTGAGTTTGTCTCTTTTAAGTGTCAAAACAAGTATTCATTTCGAAAATCGTTAAGTGTTGTAATCTCTTCTACCCTCTCTGATTTCGAAAAAGTAAACTTGTTTGTATTTATCATTTAAAAGCAAATTCAAAGTTGTACAAAAAGCTTTCTTTGTAGGCATCAATACTAAGAAAGCGGAAAACAAACACCTGCATTGTGCATTTGCATCTTGATAGTTTGCATGTTTGATTTAGGAAAAGTGCATTAGAGTGTGCTGATTGCTCTTTGAGAAAAGATGGTGTCTTTCTTTTCCCTTAGTAGCTAGGATTTTCAAAGTTGAAAAGATATAAAGCTTGCTTATCATCTTTAGACTGCATTTAGGAATTGTATCATACATCTCGTGGTGAACCTTGAAAGGCAAACTTCTAAAAAGATCAACCTAAAATAAATTGAATGAACTTAACAACGCTTTGCAACATAACGCACAACATAGAGGTCTAGGCTAGAGATGTGTTCCGGCGTCGTAAAGCCTGGTGACTGTCGATCTCGTGGATGGTGGGTGATTCCTCCTGAGGGACGATAGTGCCAGTACGGATTGTGCTCCCATGTACCGTTGCGTATATATTGGGAGACCCCTATAGGCATAAAACCTTTATCCTTAGGAAGCCGTGTCGGCCGCCCTACTGATCGCAATGCATTGAACACAACATTCAGGAAGATCGACCGCCCGTACCCTAAAAAGTATTCTGCGGTTTTGCGAAAAGTTTGGCACACCCTCTGCCTAGAACTCCAGAGCAGTTCCTTTTGGCCTTTTTCAGACTCTATAACAGAAAAAGTCCATCCGAGCATTTGTCACTTCAGGCTCGTTAAAACATCGAAGGAGACTAGAGTCATCTTTAGCTTTTTCTCGACTCTTTAAAACTGAAAAAGCAAGTTGTGTCTAAAGTGTCGTTAAAATTTATTTTAAACGGAACAATCACCCCTATTCCTGCGTTGATCTTTAGGTTGAAAAAATGGAGCACACCAACCAAGGAATTCCCCTTGGTGGAAATCCTAGTCCCTTCTCCTCTTGGGGAGATGTTGGTGCACCTCATATGGCCACATTGTCGCTTCCAGGACTGACAATTGGCCTACCAGTCTGGCTCTTTTCAACCAATGTCGTCCAGAACACCACCATTCCTGAACAGTCGAGTCAACAGTTAGACCAGACCAGAGTTGCCAACCAGCCTTCTACCTCATCTAACTCTTCCTCTCCTCCTTCCTCTTCGCTTGACGGAACTGGTAAAACAAAAAACCAAGTTCCTAAGGAGAAGAAGGAAAAGAAGAAGAAAGAGAAGAAGAAGAAGGAGCCAAAAGCGACTGGGGGCAAACAAGTGTCGTCTGACAAAAATCCACACACAGCACTGACCAGGCCTAAATCACCATGTGTCATATGAAAGGGAGACCACTTCCACAGAGATTGTCCCTGCATCCCTCGGATACTAAGGGACTGGTCTCCCCGTTTGCACAATTTGGTAGCGTCGGCCTCTGATAGCCATGTTGACAGCTCATCGTCGACTAGTGAAAGTGAAGTCCCAGGACAGAGAGGGAAATCTAGATTTCCCTGCAAACTATGTGAAGGCGATCACACCATCCACCGTTGTCCCTTCTTAGATGAGGCTAAAAGAGTTCTGGAAGATCGCACGATTTTACGAGCGCAACCTCCTCCTGGATATCAAAAACTCCTGCCAAGTCCTTCACTAGTTGAGAACCCGGCTGGCCCGCCCAGGTGGTCAGCCGAAGCACCTATCATTGAAGATGAATCATCTGGATCCATGCCTGACGAAAGTCAAAAGGTTGAGGCGGAAGTTGACCCTGTTTTGCCTTCAGAGGCTCTATCTTCGAATGATACCATCACAGAGGAGAATAAAGACGACACCGTCCAAATTCTCTTCATCAACACAGACTCCGACGAACAAGGGGGCAATTTGCCCATTCCTTTATCACAGGAAGGAACTTCGTCAGAGTCATACCCGGCTGTGTATTCGGTCCCACCACCAAGCAACCTAGTTGTTTCGTTCGACTGGAACCAACTAGGCAGACCCCGGTTGCCAGCAAGCATACCATTCAGAATTATCGTTCAAATATACAGAATGGTAATGGCTGGCACTATCATTGATGAGGGGGCATCTGTGAGTATCCTTTCCTCTATTGCTTGGAAAGCGCTTGGTTCGCCAGCGCTTTTGCCTGAAATGAGAAATCTATCAGGCTTTGATAAAGGAACTAGTCGACCTTTAGGCATCCTCCCCAATGTGCCCATAACATTGAAAGGGAAGACCGTTCAAATGAACGTGATGGTCATTCAAGGACCCTTGGATTATAACCTACTCCTTGGACGAGACTATATATATTGCATGGGGGCCCTCGTCTCCTCACTCTTTAGAGTAATGTGTTTTCCGCATGAAGGAAGAGTGGTCAAGCTCGTGGACCAACTTTCATTTCCCGGATCACGCATCGCAAATAGTCATGTACCATCCCTAAATGGTCTCTTCACGCAAGAAGTGTCTCAACCCATGGTCTGTCCTCCTGATGAGCGCGAGTAATCCGGGAGGATATGATTGGAACCCAGGGGGCATGCGTCCTGGTCTGCTTCGGCAGGAAAACTTTGGGTATAGGGTAGGTTTCCGCGGGAGAATATGACTAGTCCGTACCCCGTCCGTCTAGGAAGAGGGGTTGTTCTAGAATAAGATTCTTTTGTCAAAGTTATGTGAGTTGGCGGGCTACGTCGCTCACCTTTGTCTATTTCGGTAGACATTGCCGGGGAAGTGTTTTGTTTGAAAGATTAACGAGACAATCTTTGGGTAACCTGAAAGAGGTAGGCCTCTCTCGGTGAAACGAATGTTTTGACGGAAATGAAGTAGAGGTAACCTTGAAATCGTAATTTATGCCTAGGGGCATGCAAACCTTTTGGAGTGCAAGCAAGGGGCGACTATTTATTTTTTAAATTTTTAGGTCCTCCCTTTAAACCTATAGGTCTAACCCTTTAAACTCGTAGGATTAGTCGTTTCCGAACTTGCATAACGAAAGGATCCGGGGCAAAGCTTCGTGAGATGAAGCTCCATAAAAAATAGAATCTCAATGAGAAACTCTTATCATATGACTGGTATTTCGAGCAGTTTTAGCACACAGTTCATGCTCGTTAAAAAATAAATGCAAGATCCGAGCAGTTTTAACGCGGACTTCATGCTCATTAAAAAATAAACATAAGCAATGAGCAAGTGTTTCCACCAGCGTTTAAGCTCATTTTAAAATAAAAATTGAACCACTACCTGGTAAATAACCACTGTGAATGTAACCTTATCAGCCATTAAAGCCTTGGTCGTGTTTGCACCGTCACCTCCACTTTTCATTTGGCCGATCGTTCACCTCCATATGTTTGTTTACCCATTTTGAGGAACAGCTGCGAAGAGTGATTACACCTAGCCATCCTTGTGACACTGCCGTGATTGGAAAATTCCAACCTGTACCTGGAATCAGCTGCTAACCCTGTTTATCACTCGTTCCTCAAAAGATGAGTCTTCTTTAAGCTCTTTTCAACTAACTCGTAAAATATGAAAAGATTGCCGAGTCCTTGGCCTTCCAGCTCGTTAAAGGGACAGGAAGAGCTATCCCTCCTCTAGATTTTAATCTTTTTGGACCTGAGGGATTATTGCACAAAAAGATCGAGCGCTTGTTTTATTCGGCTCGTTAAAACTATCGAAAACTCATCCCTTCTGTATTGTTTTATACTTTTTCGGACTTAAGGGATTAGATGACGAAAAAGGACTTTTGGAGTTAACTTTATGTACCTTTTTAGACTCTCTAAAATGAAAAGGACCGAGTTATCCTTGTCGTTAGACTCGTTAAAATCATTAAATAGCGACAAACTTGTCTTTAGACGAGAACGAGTTTCACTATCGCTAGGCTCGTTAAAACATAGCGATGGGCTTGCCCGAAGGGCAGGTTATAGAACAAGCATATGTTATCCTCCTCAAGCTTGACAAAAATAAAGAGGTACTGGTCAGCAATGACTGGGGAAAAATTGGGAGAAACTAAAACTTTGATGGTAGCAAGTCGCTCTTGAACATGACACTTTTCCTCCGTACCACAATCGGGTTGGGTTGTTTCATTCACCGGTCACATCCATGGTCTCGCCATACCATCCATATTTGGGGTAATGCTACCAATCCATCGCATCAGTGTCGCCATATGTTCAAGAGAAGTCATTCAGAAAAGTCAACCGTGTCCCATCCACTACCATACATTATCCTTCATCCTTTCATGACCGCCACCCTGAATCATATGTCACAGATCGTTTTCACCTCCATTAAAATCATTAGCTCCATTCCATGTCACTGAAGTGGGATTCATTAAGGCCCTCCTTTGACGGATCGCTTCTTGTCGACATCAGCTCATTATCCAAGAAGTTGATCTACGAACAACCCCTTCAGTACTTTGAAGCTTGCATGCCTCAATGGCAAGTTTCTCACTTCCGACGACAGGTATACATCAATGACCTTCGACCGAAAGATTTTACGTGGTGTTCGACGCCAAGTCCTTTATTCACACCACGTGAATTGTACTGCAGTACCTTGAGGGTCATTATCATTATCGGTGATTCCTCTCGCGCTTGTTAACGGTTTACGTCATTGACTGGTAATCAAGCGATGTCTTTCCATGTTCGACTTCAGAACATTTCTCACACGGATCGACTTGTACTTAGAGTGAAGATCGAACGAGTTTGAAGACCCCGGATCTAGTTTCATCCATCCGGGCTGCGATATATATTCAGGAAAAATAAAGACATTGACATGTACATCATTGCAGCAGATAATCATCCTACTCAAAGGATGATAATTTCATCAAAATTATCAGTCTACCATCAGACGATTGTCTGTTCTATGTACAGAAAAAATGAATTTATAAAGCTGAGCATGGGAATGCCCGCCTCAGCTAGATCATGAAAGCAGTATGAAAAATAATGTATTGTAATGTATCTTATTACAGGTCTCCTCCCAGCATTGGATGAACTTCGGATCCCCCTAATAAAGCATTTCACCCGATAAACAACCTCATACTTTAGGGGGAAATTGTTATAGACATTTTTGTGCCTTACAGCATTGAGCATGAAATGTCCATAATCTAAGGGATCCAAAGTCCCTAAACATGTTGTTCCTACCCCTAGAGGAACAAGGCTAACAAACCACAACAATTCACAGAAGTTCTCCACCAGAAAATGCTCAAAAACAAGTCAATTCAGGATCATTTCAGTGGCTACACTAGCTGTTTGCGCTGAATGTCAAAGCCAACACTGGCTACCTGCGTTGAATTTCAAAGGGAACACTGGCTACCTGTGCTGAACGAGAGTGGACATGTGGCAAGTTCATTTTTTAAGGTGTCAAAACCCAGGAAGCTTCCAAAATGACACTTGCCTCAGGGAATTCGACTGGTGATGAGTAAGAGGTTCCAAATCTCCAAGTGGAAGCAAGAACCTCCAAGTGGAATCAAGAACTGACAGAGGGAGAGGACACTAGTCAGATCTCAAGCTGACTCATCCTCTCTCCAAACATCTATATGGATCTCTCCTCCATGAGATCTAGAGGCTGGAATTTTGTTATTGCAAAGAATTGCTGTTGGTTTGAGATTGGAATCATTGGGTGCTTAATGCTTTGAAGGGGGTGAAGATAGGAATTCCATTTGCTGGGAAGGAGATGCTGGATTGGAGCCCTCTGGGTTGTATCTCTTCCTGAACCTTGTTATTCATCAATAAAGCTATCTTGGTTTCTCCTATATGCTGATGTATTTTTGATGTATGATTGCATTAGTATATTTAGTTTGTTTCTAATCCTGAACTAGTTATGAATATGAATCCATGTCTTGTGTAGTGTTCTCTTCTTGTGATCTTGTAGAAACCTCTTGAAGCTGGGCGAGCGAGAAGGCAAGTAGCTGGGAACTCTCCAAGAGAAGAGAAGCCGGATCGAGGGACAAACGGAAGACACCGGTTAGTCCATCTATCTCTCTCTTCATTCTTAATTCATAAAGGAAGAATACTAGAATAGCTGTCTCTGTTTGTTGCTAAGGCACTGTCACACCTTAGGTGGATAGGATCGTCCTGCATAGGCAATTTTCCCCACAACAGGAGGTACGCTGTCAGGCAGACAGTGCAGGTGCGGATCTGAGTAGAGGTACGCAGTGCAGGAGAAGGAGTAGGTGCGGAGGTACACAGAGGAGAAGAAGGACCAGGATCTGCGCAGTTTAGACACAAAAGAGCTGTGGATATTCGCAGGTTTCTATTGGTGAAGTTGCAGACTTTTCTTGAAATATTTGTTGGCTGTCTTTTATCTATTGCTGAAGAGTTCTGGGTTTAGATTACTGGTATTGCTGATCTGGTTACTGCATTCTGAGAAGTTATTGGTTGATTGAAAAAGGAGATTGGTTGATTCACATGTACTTGATGATTATTTGATGTTCATGGATCCAATTTGAAAATTTATGAAAATTGGTCCTTGGAAGAAAAGAAGTAGGTCAGCACCTATGTACTAGTAGATTAGCTAGTACAAGAGCTAAGGGGGTCGTAGCTCCCTTCCAGGAGAGACTGGAAAACGAGAGAGGGTTGTAGCTCTCAACAGGTTGCAGTCTGCGTACTGGTAAAGGATTGCACCAATACAAAATTATTGTAAAAGAAGTTTCTAATTAAAAGAAGATAGAGACATATTGTAGCAGGCGGTTTTCACCCACATTGGGTTTCCACCTTATATCTGGTGTTCTTTGGTGTGATTATATATTTTTCTTGTTCTTGCTCATTATTATATGGTACTGACATACAATCTAATGATCAATATCTAATGAATAAATCAAAGTATAAATCTGCAAGATATATTGAAAAGAATTTGATAATACTGATTCACCCCCCCCTCTTAGTATTATTTCCAACAATTGGTTTTAGAGCACGTCCTTCTAAAGAAGCTTGATCACTTGAAGGAAGATCCATCATCATGGGCAACTACGAGAGAGAAGCATCTATCAGGCCACCAATTTTTGACGGGAAAAACTTCATATATTGGAAGGTAAGAGTTACTGCCTATCTTCAATCTCTTGGTACAAAAGTCTGGGACATCATAGACACAGGGTACACTTTTCCATCAGCAACTCCTACAGATCCGGCTGAGAAGAAGAAATATGAAACAAATGCAAAGGCTGTCAATACTCTACTAGGATGTCTATCTCAATTAGAATTTGTGAAGGTTATGCAGTATAAATCCGCAAAAGAAATATGGGACAAGATTGTTCTGAGCTATGAAGGAGATGATCAGGTAAAACGAGCAAAACTTCAAACCCTCAGAATTCAATATGAAAATCTCAGAATGAATAATGATGAAAGTGTGGCTAACCATTTCCTTCGTGTAGATGAGATTGTTAATTGTATGAAAAATTTGGGTGAAGAAATAAAAGAGGCTGTTGTGGTTGAAAAGGTTCTAAGATCTTTGTCCCCTAGGTTTGAATCTAAAGTTTCTGCAATAGAAGAAAAAGAGAATCTACGAAACCTTACCATGTCACAACTGCACAAGATTCTGACTGCTTATGAAATGAGGAAAGGAGGATCATCAGACAGGAGATAAGCTGCTTTCAAGGCTTCAGGCAAAGGAGATTACTATGAGTCAGGACACATGTCAGAAGAAGAAGAAGAATCAAATTTTGTCAAAAACCTTCAACGAGGTGTTGGACGATTCCGAGGTAAGTTACCTTTCAAATTCTTTGCTTGTGGAAGAGTTGGTCACTATGCTGCCAAATGTCCTCATAAGGATAAGATCGACAAGGGGAAGGAACCTGTTAGATGGAACAAGAAACAAAATGCAAATAAGAAAATCTATTACACTCATGAAGATAGTGATGGACTTTCAAATAGTGACGAAGATGAATGAGGTAATAATTATAAACTTTTAATGGCTTTTGAAGATGATGATTATATGGATGTTGTAGATGAAGAAGGTCTTTATGAAGAGATTTCTAATCTCAAAATTTGTTTAGAAGAGAAAAATGTGATTATTGATTCTCTGCAATGTCAACTGGCTGAAAGGGAAAAACATCAAGAAAATTTGGAATGTGAAATTGTTAGTCTTAGAAAAGAGATTGAGAAAACAAAAGCTCTCAATCTTAAATTTGTTAAAGGATCTGAAACTCTGGATGAGATTATCAATGTGCAGTGTTCTCTGTTACACTAAAATTTGTCACCATGACTATTTGCAGTCAGTATGACTCCATCAACTATCATACTGTCCTCCTTGGCAAGCCTTATACCTCTGCTCCTCATGTCAAACTCCAAGAAAGAGAGAAAGTCCTTAAAAAGTCAATTAACTCTGGTTACACAGTTTCTCTTAACCTTACCTGTGTGTACGCATCTCAAGTTCACAATACCTGCGTACTTGTACGATCTGTCTGTAAAGGGGTGGGTGCGTACTCCTGTAAAGGTCAAAAGGCGCGAGTTTTACTTCAAAAAAGTTACTTGTGGTTGAATCTAGAGCATTCTAGAAGATGGTTTGACGTGTATTGAGCGCCTCCAGATGGTTCATGCATCCCTATGAAAGAGGAACTTATCCCATCAAGAGGGGAGCTATCCCATTGAAAGAGGGGCTTATCCCATTGATGGTGGACCTGATTAACTTCCTCCAAAGCATTATAAATACAGGCATTGGGCCAGAGGGAGGGGAGGTTGAAAGCTGAACATTCCTAAGGGTAGATGCTGCTGAAATTAGGACTCCCTTATAGAGCTTGAGAGGAGATATTCCCATCCTTTCTTAGCTTCATTTGGAAGTGGGTGAGCTGATCAAAGTAAAGGAGAACTCTTGCTGGACCCTGGGAGGGACCTGCACAACACCAAGGCACTGGTTGTAATGGTTTCTTTTGTTTCCAATTAATACAATTAAGTTCATTTTTCTCAACAAGTTGTTATATATAATTTGTTTCATATACTCCTTGGTCTTTATGATGAATATGTTTTATTATATGAGTTATTCAGGTGCTATGTAATCGTTTGCTTGTTAGTGAATGCAGGTTTCAAAGAGAAGGAGGAGCTCATCTGGATCGGAGAGGCTTGGCTGCTACAAACAGCGTTGGACTAAAGGTATGCTTTAAACACCTGGTTGCTTGTATTTTAAATGCATATTTAGGGAAAGATAGTGCTTGATTGTCTTGTTTGTCACTAGAAAGCCTTAGCTTCTAGGGAGGTCGGTTTTGTCCGCAAAATTGACTATTTCTGCATGAAAAAATGGCGACTCCACTGGGGAATCCATGGATTTGATTGATTTCTCTTTTGATTGATACTTTGATTTGAGAAAAGTCGATTTCTTTCTGGTTTTTGAGTGATTGACTGTGAATTTGGGTGGAATAGCTTAGGGTTAAGTTAGTTTTTATTTTTCTTGATTTTGAGAGCAGTACACACCCTCTACGTTAAGCACAGTGCGTACCTGTACGCACTGCAGCTTTGTACACAGAGCGTGGCCGCACCTGTGCAAACAAGCTGCCTGCGTACCCTGTCAAAAGTTGAGAAAATTCCATTTTTTTTCCTTTTTGCCTCTTAGATTTTGTTTATAATTTGTTTTTTGTTGCCCAGATCCACTGGTTACCTATCAGAGGTCTTCATCTAAGCTTGTTTCATTAGCATCAAGGGTTTTAGTGAAGTTCATAGAAGTTCTAGCCCTAGGTTTGATTTTTGCATTGGTCTTGTAGTCACTTTGGCTTTAGGAGTTGTAAAGACCTTGGATATCCCTGGTCTTTTCAGTCTTCTTAGGAGTCAGACCTTTCATAAAATCCACCTTTGTGAGAAACCTTCCTTTGTGTTGTCTCTTTGCGGAATTTCGAGAGAGCTTGTTGGTTAAAGCTGTGAATTTCATTCTTAAGAAAAAGAACAAAATATTTTTATTTTTGTTTTTGACTGGTTTATGATTCTGCATGAACTAGTCCTTGGTTGAATTGTAACTGAGTAAAACATCCTGGAATTATATTTTGTAGGCTTTTACCTCATTAGATTTGCTTTTAGGTAAATTTCTCATTAGATTTGCTTCTAGGTAAATTTCTCTTAGATTTTCATAGATCTTAAAAGTTGATTTTTGTTAAGTAGTTTTACATGCTTTGTTAATATAAGAAAAAATACAAAAATCTCTTTTGAAGAAAAGTTTGTTTTAGTAGCATTTGAAGTCTTTGAAAAGAGAAAGGAATTTTTCGTGAAATAATTAGTGGTCATGTGTTGTGTGCTTTGGAAAAGATGAAGAGATTGTTTCTTTGATTTTCATTGCCAAGAAAGTTGTCTTTATAAATTTTTCATTCTCCAACTCTCTTAGCTAGGGAATTCATTGAAAAAGAAAAATAGTATAAATCATCCTAGGTGCATCTTTTTAGTGGATTTGAGTCGAGTCTACACACCATCAGTTTCATCTCCACTACCTTTTGTCCTAAAGAAAAGCCATAAAAATTAACGCTTAAAGTAAAATTTACTTAGTAACTTTTTATTTACTAGGGCTCTGAAACACCAATATAGATCAGGCTAGTGTCTTGGAGTAGGAGAGTAATTAACTCTCCAAGACGGCAAAACCAAACAAGTAGCTCATCTTGTGGTAGGATAAATCCAACTGTTACATTTATGCTCTGGGAAAGCTCCTCTTAAAGGAGAAGCATGAGATCGTGTCCGAACCAGTGAGGGGATCAATCCTCCTTCATTGGGAACGACGCCAGATACGCACGTACTACAAACGGTAAACCTCGGATTGACCATTGTCGAGGAGCCTGGGGTCACTTGTCGGTAAACCTTAG
This sequence comes from Pinus tabuliformis, assembly GCA_031772625.1. Lineage (NCBI taxonomy): Eukaryota > Viridiplantae > Streptophyta > Pinopsida > Pinales > Pinaceae > Pinus > Pinus tabuliformis. The sequence continues at coordinate 60,496,291 of CM062813.1, read as the reverse complement.
ATTATTGTCAAGGAGCCGACAAGGGGATTGAGCTTGATACTCTGCCCTTGCGTGCTATCGGATCGTAGACTGTTCCCCCAGGTATATTTGTTGCTATTGGTGACCTTAGTGACCATTATCTTTAGGGTTCTACCCAAGGTGACGGTGGAGGGAAGATCCCACTGTACCTGGAGCAGACGTCGGCTAGACTCACTTGGATTTTTTGGGGGGTTCACTTCACTCAAGACGGTTAAAGTGGAGGAACTTGTGCCAGTCTATTCATTAAGCAGGTTGCCAGGGTAACTGTTCCACCCGCCACTTCTTTACTGGATTCTGCGATGTTGGATTTCATCACCAACTAGTGTTTTCGGTCCAGAAGGTTACTGTTTGTGTATGGTTTGACGCCCTAGATTCTTTAGGCGTGTGATTCGAATTTGTTTGGTTGTTTAGAGACTTTAGGCGGTTTGCTTTGAGATTTTACTTTGTTTGCGTGTGCAGTAGTTAAAAGTTTTTAACTGTGGCTAAATTACTGAGACAGTCCCGTAGACTTCGGGGCCAGTCTCCTGAGATTGTAACCGTGGCCGATTTGTTGAGGAAGTCCCGTAGACTTCGGGGCCAACCTCCTGAAGACGTCCCGGGTCATTACGAAGGTTTGAAAGTCCTTGTAACTCCTAGTGGCAGTAAAGTAGTGTTGTTGGGAAAAGTATCCAATTTGGAATGCCCCTATCCCACTCTAAGGTGTGATAGTGCCTTAGCAACAAACAAGGTAAACTAATTGAGTATTCATATTTATGAAATGTAAATGAGGAAAAAGGATCTAACTAACCTGTGTCTTCCGCTAGTTTGTCGATCCAAATCACTCCTCTCTTCAGTAGCTCCCAGCTTCTTGCTCCTTCATCGGCCCAGCTTCATCGAATTCCTGCAAGATCACAAGAGAGAGAAACTACACAAAGATATAGACATACATTCATAAAAAGCTCAAGATCAGATTAAGCTAAACATGTAAGCATAACAAAACATCATTGGTATACAGCATGTAGGAGAAACTCAAGTAGTTTATTGATAAAGTAAGAAAGTCCAAGAGGAGATACAACCAAGTGAGTTCCGATCCAGCATCTACCTCCCAGCAAAGGAATCCCTTCCTCTCCTCCAACAAAGCATAAATCACCCAATGTACTAATCTCAATCTCAAACCAATAGCAATTCTCTGCAAAGTACAAAATTCCAGCCTCCTGAACCTCTGGGTGAGAGATCCATATATAGATGTAAGCAGAGAGGATGAGTCAACTTATGTTTTGACTTGTGGCTTCTCTCTGTTAGTTCTTGCTTCCACTTGGAGGTTGAGAATCTCTTACTCATCACTAGTCGAATTCATTGAGGCAAGTGTCATTGGAGAAGATTCTGGAAGCTTCCAGGGTCTTTCCACCTCGTTGAATGAGCTTGCCATTTTTCATTTCCTGCTCAGCGCACCCTGGTAGTGCTTCTACCTGCATTGCAGTGCACCCAGCCAGTGTAGCCTCTGCATTTCAACGCAGGCAGCTAGTGGAGCCTCTGAATTGATCCTGAATTGACTATTTCTGAGTGGTTTTTGGTGGAGAACTTCTGGGAGAAGCTGTCATTGGTTGACCTTGTCCCTTTAGGAGCTGTAACAACATCTTTAGGGACTTTGGATCCCTTGAATTATGGACATTTCATGCTTATAGATGTAAGGCACAAAAATGTCTATAACAGTTGCCCCATAAAGTATGAGGCCGTTTATCGGGTGAAATGCTTTATTAGGAGGATCCAAAGTTCATTCAATGCTGGGAGGAGACCTGTAATAAGATACAATACAATACATTATTTTTCATACTGTTTTCATGATCTAGCTGAGACGGGCATTCCCATGCTCAGCTTTATAAATTCATTTTTATGTACATAGGACAGACAATTGTCTGATGATAGACTGATGATCTTGCTGAAATCATCATCCTTTGGTAGGATGATTGTCTGTGCTGCAATGCTGTACATGTCAATGTCTTTATTTTTCTTGAATATATATCGCATCCCGGATGGATGAAACTAGATTCGGGGTCTTCAAACTCGTTTGATCTTCACTCTAAGTACAAGTCGATCCATGTGAGAAATGTTCTGAAGTCGAACATGGAAAGACATCGCTTGATTACCGGTCAATGATGTAAACCGTTAACAAGCGCGAGAGGAATCACCGATAATGATAATGACCCTCAAGGTACTGCAGTACAATTCACGTGGTGTGAATAAAGTACTTGGCGTCGAACACCACGCAAAATCTTTCGGTCGAAGGTCATTGAGGTATACCTATCGCCGGAAGTGAGAAACTTGCCATTGAGGCATGCAAGCTTCAAAGTACTGAAGGGGGTGTCCCTAGATCAACTTCTTGGATAATGAGCTGATGTCGACAAGAAGCGATCCGTCAAAGGAGGGCCTTAATGTATCCCACATCAGTGACACGGAATGGAGCAAATGATTTTGATGGAGGTGAAAACAATATGATGATATATGGTTCAGGGTGGCGGTCATGAAAGAATGAAGGATAATGTATGGTAGTGGATGGGACACGGTTGACTTCTCTGGATGACTTCTCTTGAACATATCGGCGACACTTATGTGATGGATCGGTAGCATTTACCCCAAATGTGGATGGTATGGCGAGACCATGGCGATGTGACCGGTGAATGAAACAACCCAACCCGACTCAGGCACGGAGTGGAATTGTCATGTTCAAGAGCGACTTGCTACCAATAAAATTCTTTGAGTTCCTTCCCAATTTTTCCCCAGTCATTGCTGACCAGTACCTCTTTATTTTTGTCAAGCTTGAGGAGGATAACATATGCTTGTTCTATAATTTGCCCTTCAGGAAAACCCATCGCTATGTTTTAACGAGCCTAGCGATAGTGAAACTCGTTCTTGTCTAAAGGCAAGTTTGTCGCTATTTAATGTTTTTAACGAGTCTAACGACAAAGATAACTCGGTCCTTTTCATTTTTAGAGAGTCTGAAAAGGTACGTAAAGTCAACTCCGAAAGTCCTTTTTCATCATCTAATCCCTTAAGTTCGAAAAAGTATAAAACAATACAGAAGGGATGAATTTTCGATAGTTTTAACGAGCTGAACAAGACAAGCACTCGATCTTTTTGTGCAATAATCCCTCAGGTCCAAAAAGATTAAAATCTAGAGGAGGGATAGCACTTTCGGTCGCTTTAACGAGCTGGAAGGCCAAAACTCGGCAATCTTTTCATATTTTACGAGTCAGATGAAAAGAGCTTAAAGAAGACTCATCTTTTGAGGAACGAGTGATAAAACGGGTTAACAGCTGATTCCAAGTAAGGGTTGGAATTTTCCAATCACGGCAGTGTTACAAGGATGGCTAGTGAAATCACTCTTCGCAGCTGTTCCTCAAAATGGGTAAACAATCAAATGGAGGTGAATGATCGGCCAAATGAAAAGTGGAGGTGACGGTGCAAACACGACCAAGGCTTTAATGGCTGATAATGTTACATTCACTGTGGTTATTTACCGGAAGATAGTTCATTTTTTAACGAGCTTAAACTCGGAAAAACACTGCTCAGTCTTATGTTTATTTTTTAACGAGCATGAACTATGTGCTAAAACTGCTCGATCTTATGTTTATTTTTTAACGAGCATGAACTATGTGCTAAAATTGCTCGATTAATCCAGTCATATGATAAGAATGTCTCATGTAAGATGCCATTTTTTATGGAGCTTGTGCCTTACCAAAGCTATGCCCCGCATCCTTTCGTTATGCAAGTTCGGAAACGACTAATCCTACGAGTTTAAAGGGTTAGACCTACAAGCTTAAAGGGAGGACCTAAAAATTTAAAAAATAAATAGCCGCCCCTTGCTTGCACTCAAAAAGGTTTGCATGCCCCCAGGCATAAAGTACGATTTCAAGGTTACCCCTTCTTAGTGCAATAAAACATTTGTTTTACCGGGAGAGGCCTACCTCTTTCAGGTTACCCAAAGATTGTTTCATCAATGCAGCAAACAAAACACTTCTTCGACGATGTCTACCGAGATAGACAAAGGTGAGTGACAACGAGCGCCAAACACATAACTTTGACAAAAGAATCTTATTCTAGAATAACCCCTCTTCCAAGATGGACGGGGTACAGACTAGTCATATTCTCCCGCGGAAACCTACCATATACCCAAAGTTTTCCTGCCGAAGCAGACCAGGACGCATGCCCCCTGGGTTCCAGTCATATCCCTCCGAATTACTCGCGCTCATCGGGAGGACGAACCGTGGGTTGAGACATTTCTTGCGTGAAGAGACCATTTAGGGATGGTATATGACTATTTGCGATGCGTGATCCGGGAAATGAAAGCTGGTCCACGAGCTTGACCACTCTTCCTTCGTGCGGAAAACACATTACTCTAAAGAGTGAGGAGACGATGGCTCCCATGCAATATATATAGTCTCGTCCAAGGAGTAGGTTATAATCCAAGGGTCCTTGAACGAACATCACGTTCATTTGAACGGTCTTCCCTTTCAATGTGATAGGCACATTGGGGAGGATCCCTAAAGGTCGACTGGTTCCTTTATCAAAGCCTGTCAGATTTCTCATTTCAGGCAAAAGCGCTGGCGAACCAAGCGCTTTCCAAGCAGTGGAGGAAAGGATACTCACAGATGCCCCCTCATCAATGATGGTGCCAGCCATGACCATTCTGTATATTTGGACGATAATTCTGAATGGTATGCTTGCTGGCAAACGGGGTCTGCCTAGTTGGTTCCAGTCGAAGGAGACAACTAGGTTGCTTGGTGGTGGGACCGAGTAAACGGCCGGGTATCGCTCTGACGAACTTCCTTCCTGCGATAAAGGAATGGGGGGATTGCCCCCGTGCTCATCAGAGTCTGTGTTGATGAAGAGAATTTGGATGGTGTCATCTTTATCCTCTTCAGTGACTGTATCATTCGAAGATAAATCCTCTGAAGGCAAGACCGGGTCAACTGCCGCCTCGACCTTTTGACTTTCGTCGGGTATGGATTCAGCTGGTTCATCTTCAATGACCGGCACTTCAGCTGACCACTTGAGCGGGCCAGCTGGATTTTCAACTAACAAAGGACTCGGCAAGAGTTTTTTATATCCAGGAGGAAGTCGTAACGGTGAAACCGGATGATCATCCAAAACTCCTTTGCTTCGTATAAGAAGGGACAACGGTGGATGGCATGGTCGCCTTCGCACAGTCTACAGGGAGATCTAGCTCTCCATTTTTGTCCAAGGACTTCACTTTCGCTAGTTGACGGTATGCATTCAACATGGCTATCAGAGGTTGATGCCACCGGATTGTGCAAACGGGGAGACCAGTCCCTTAGTATCCGAGGGATGTAGGGACAATCTCTATGGAAGTGGTCTCCCTTGCATATGACACATGGCGATTTAGGCCTAGTCAGTGCTGTGTGTGGATTTTTGTCAGACGACACTTGTTTGCCCCCAGTCGCTTTTGGCTCCTTCTTCTTCTTCTCTTTCTTCTTCTTTTCCTTCTTCTCCTTAGGAACTTGGTTTTTTGTTTTACCAGTTCCGTCAAGTGAAGACGAAGGAGGAGAGGAAGAATTAGAGGAAGTAGAAGGTTGGAGGGCAATTCTGGATTGGTCTAACTGTTGATTCGACTGTTCAGGAATAGTGGTGTTCTGAACGACATTGGTTGAGAAGAGCCAGACCGGCAAGCCAATTGTCAGTCCTGGAAGCGACAATGTGGCCATATAGGGCACACCAACATCTCCCCAAGAGGAGAAGGGACTAGGATTTCCACCAAGGGGAATTCCTTGGTTGGTGGGTTCCATTTTCTCAACCTAAAGATCAACGCAGGAAAAAGGGGTGATTGTTCCGTTTAAAATAAATTTTAACGACGCTTTAGACACAACTTGCTTTTTCAATTTTAAAGAGTCGAGAAAAAGCTAAAGATGACTCTAGTCTCCTTCGATGTTTTAACGAGCCCGAAGTGACAAATGCTCGGATGGACTTTTTCCATTATAGAGTCTGAAAAATGCCAAAAGGAACTGCTCTGGAGTTCTAGGTAGAGGGTGTGCCAAACTTTTCGCAAAACCGCAGAATACTTTTTAAGGTACGGGCAGTCAATCTTCCTGAATGCTGTGTTCAGTGCATTGCGATCAGTAGGGCGGCCGACACGGCTTCCTAAGGATAAAGGTTTTATGCCTATAGGGGTCTCCCAATATATACTCGATGGTACGTGGGAGCACAATCCGTACTGGCGCTATCGTCCCTCAGGAGGAATCACCCAACCATCAGCGAGATCGATAGTCACCAGGTTTTACGACGCCGGAACATGTCTCTAGCCTAGACCTCTATCTTGTGCTTTAAGTTACAAAGCGTTGTTAAGTTCATTCAATTTATTTTAGGTTGATCTTTCTTAGAAGTTTGCCTTTTTGGACCACCACGAGATGTATGATACAATTCCTAAATGCAGTCTAAATATGATAAGCAAGCTTTTATATCTTTTCAACAATGAAAATCCTAGCTACAAGGGGAAAAGAAAGACACAATCTTTTCTCAAAGAGCATAGAGCACACTGTAATGCACTTTTCCCTAAATCAAAGCATGCAAACTATCAAAATGCAAATGCACAAATGCATGTATTTGTTTTCGCTTTCTTAATATTGATGCCTAAAAAGAAAGCTGTTGTACAAATTTGAATTCGATTTCAAGTGAAAACATAAACAAGTTCCTTTTTCAAAATCAAAAAGATGATTACGACACTTTATGATTTACATGTTTCGACACTAGAAATGCATAAATTCAAACCAAACGACAAAAGTAAAAGCTCAATCAACTGTGAACAACAAACAAAATCACTCCTAAGATCAAAACGACACTTATGACAGGTCTAGATCTAAGGGCGACAGTATGACTAGTTTACTTTTGTAATGGGAAACTGCAAATGATGTAACAAATACACAAAGAACAAATACAGTTTCTTTATACAACTGAGGTGGAATTGAGGCAAAGAAAAGGGGTTTCAGATAGGTACACTGACTAATAACAGGCTGCAAAAAAACAGAGATAAAACTGAGCAAAAGGAAGCAGGGAACCACAACTGCACAAGGCAAAGACTGATCAACGCACCCTCAGCACAGAGAAACTGAACTTCAGCGCAGGTATCCTTCACGGGACCTGCGTTGAAATGCAGAACCTCTTCACAGAGTCTGCGCTGAAGCAGAAACGAGAGTTGTTTCTGGGTTCTGGGTCACGGTTTGCAGTTAAATCTACAGTTTTTGGCCGGGTCAAAGCTATCAATTAGGTACAATTAGGAGGATGATTTAAAGGAGGACTAAGATTTATCACAAAGGGCTGTTAGAGCACTTGTGGATCAGTTTGTTCAGATCATAAAAACAGGCCCAATGAGTGGACTAGAGTGGCAGATCTCTACTTTGCATTTGAAAATGGCAAATGCATTTCGATTCAGCACTCCTGAGTTTATGAGAAGAACAACAATAGAAACACAAATAAACTAACAAGATACTGTCCCCAGTGGAGTCACCAATTTGTTGTTGGGAAAAGTATCCAATTCAGAATGCCCCTATCCCACTCTAAGGTGTGATAGTGCCTTAGCAACAAACAAGGTAAACTAATTGAGTATTCTTCTTTATGAAATGTAAATGAGGAAGGATCTAACTAACCTGTGTCTTCCACTAGTTTTTCGATCCAAATCACTCCTCTCTTCAGTAGCTCCCAGCTTCTTGCTCCTTCACCGGCCTAGCTTCACCGAATTCCTGCAAGATCACAAGAGAGAGAAACTACACAAAGATATAGACATACATTCATAAAAAGCTCAAGATTAGATTAAGCTAAACATGTAAGCATAACAAAACATCATTGGTATACAACATGTAGGAGAAACTCAAGTAGTTTATTGATAAAGTAAGAAAGTCCAAGAGGAGATACAACCAAGTGAGTTCCGATCCAGCATCTACCTCCCAGCAAAGGAATCCCTTCCTCTCCTCCAACAAAGCATAAATCACCCAATGTACTAATCTCAATCTCAAACCAACAACAATTCTTTGCAAAGTACAAAATTCCAGCCTCCTGAACCTCTGGGTGAGAGATCCATATATAGATGTAAGCAGAGAGGATGAGTCATCTTATGTTTTGACTTGTGGCTTCTCTCTGTCAGTTCTTGCTTCCACTTGGAGGTTGAGAACCTCTTACTCATCACTAGTCGAATTCATTGAGGCAAGTGTCATTGGAGAAGATTCTGGAAGCTTCCAGGGTCTTTCCACCTCGTTTAATGAGCTTGCCATTTGTCATTTCCCGCTCAGCACACCCTGGTAGTGCTTCTACCTGCGTTGCAGTGCACCCAGCCAGTGTAGCCTCTGCATTTCAACGCAGGCAGCTAGTGGAGCCTCTGAATTGATCCTGAATTGACTATTTCTGAGTGGTTTTTGGTGGAGAACTTCTAGGAGAAGCTGTCATTGGTTGACCTTGTCCCTTTAGGAGCTGTAACAACATCTTTAGGGACTTTGGATCCCTTGAATTATGGACATTTCATGCTTATAGCTGTAAGGCACAAAAATGTCTATAACAAGTAGGTTCACCTGGAGAAGGAGAGTCTTCGTTGGTAGTTCATCCTGATTACCAAAGTCTAGAAACAGGTTATAATCCATAAGCTATTGCAGTTTCCGAGCTTGCTGGTAGTTTTTCATCTACTAGTGATATAGGTGAAGAACCTAAGATATCTAAACCTGTTACTCCAACTTCTAGTGCTCCTGATTCACCTAGGATAGAAAGAGTCATCACCGAAAATCTTCCTTCTGGTTTGATAGCTATTGAAAAACTTGCTCCAGAAGAAGAAATAGGCGTCCCTATCCCTGAAAATCAACCTACTATTGATCTAAGGGAGCGTGAATCCATTTTTTACAGTCCACCTAGAAGTACTACTTGGTATCTTTCTTTAACTAATTATTTGGAAAACTCAAGGTTAAGTTTTTCTCCACCTCGAGCTCCTTATCCACCTGGAGGTATTTATACTCCTGTAAATATGTCTGGTCAGTCATCCATGTATACTCAATCACCTGAATCCTCTTTGTACGGCGGTCCTTCTATTCCCTCTGGGTATCAGTCACTTTCTGGTACTTTTGCGGGAGCATCTCCTCAACCCATTGAACATGGGTTATTAACTGGAAACAATGGTAATAAACCGTTGGGCGTAGGAGACATTTACATGATGTCAGGTTCAATTCCCAGTTCTCAACCTCAAGGTGGCCAGTTACCGCCTGGGGGGCAGCCTCAATTAACTCCTGGGGTGCAACCTCAAGGTACACAAATTGCGTCTGGGGGGCAGCCTCAAGGACAGTATGTACCCGTGGTGCAGTACATTCCTCAAGGTCAACCCCAGCCTCAATATGTACCCCAAGGTCAACCTCAGTATCAATTTATACCTCAAGCTCAACCCCAGTATCAGTACTTACCTCAAGGGTATCTACCCCAAGGTCAGTACTCGAGTCAAGGTTACCAACCACCCCAAGGTCAATCTTATGTTCAAGGTACGGGAAATGTACCTTTCAATTATCAATCCTACCCTCAATCCAGTTATGGATCTCAATATCCTCAACCTGTTATGGGTCAATACCCTGGAATGAACATAGTGTGGGATCCATCGAAAATTCAACAGGTATTGCAGCCAAGTGTACAGTTGTCACCTCAAACTGGACAACCCTTAGTTTCTGGTTCACCCCAGCAACCAGTCCAGTCTAATGTTCAAACTTCTGTACCTTCGGTAGTTTCTCAGTCTGGGCCTATTGCACCTAGTACTCCATCTCAAATGACTGCTGCAACTACCGTAACATCTGCTCAATCTACCCTACTTACTTCTGGAGTATCGACAGCTCCGGTTTCTACTGTCTCTGTATCTACTCCTCAGATATCTTTACCATCGTCTGGATCTACGATTCAAACTACGGTTCAGATGCCTGTAGGACAACCTGGTTTGAGTACGGTTGTCACAAGTCAACCACAATTCACTTATCAACCGTACCAGGGACAATACCAATATGGGCCTGCTGTCCAGCAGCCATTTTACCAGTATCAACCGTATCCTGGGTACACTTATCAACAACCACAACAACCCCAGTACGGTCCGGTTAATCCTGGTTTTTTGGGAGGATACAATATCCTCCCGGAAAACCTTTTCCTGATTCCTATTCCTAGTTATCCTGGATATCCTCCTCCTGGGACTGGTCTCGTGACCCAGAGTTTTAGGGATCCTAATCGGCAGTTACCATTTATCGCAACTTTGGATTTACCAAACTTGTCGCGCCTAACGAACGATCCAATAAATTATCTTCCGTTTTGGATGCCAATGCAAAATAAGTTGCCCAGTGACAATCCCAAGTTCGAAGGTAAGTCTGGAGAGGACCCGTCGAATCATGTGATGACTTACCACCTTTGGTGTGCCTCTAATTCCATCTCGGATGATTCGATCCGCTTACATCGTTTCCAGCGTACTCTCATTGGTCTTGCGGCCAAGTGGTACATTGAGTTACCACGGGCCTCTTTTTATAATTTTAGCCAGTTAGCTACCTTATTTTTAACTCATTTTCAGTTTCCGGTCAGATATGATAATGGCACGGAGTTACTAACTTCATTAAAGAAATCGACCTCCACTTATATTTCCGATCATATTCATGAATGGAGACGTCGAAGGTGGTTAGTGAAAGTTTTTATCCCGGACCAAATCTTAGCTGAATGGTTTGTTAAATCATTGTTACCGAAGATTACTGAAGACGTAGCTAAGGCCGGAGTAGTTACTGAGGAGCAAGTGATTGCTCAAGCGCAGTACCTTGACTTAGTTTACACTCAGTCAGGTACGTTACACGAAAAGATCCCAGATCTTCCTAAGTCAAATCAAATCGCTGCTGCTCCTTCGGGGTCTCATGCCGCTGATGGCATGATTGGTACGGTGAATACTAAAAGCAAGAAGAAGTCTTCAAAGAATTCTTCTCCTATTATAACCTTACCAGACTCCCCGACAGGAGATTCTTTTGCTGAAGTTTCCGCCGATATTCACGCTATAGAGTCATCTACGGCTAAATCAAAATCCGGTGGGAAAAAGAAAGGCAAGAAGAAGAATAAAGCAGACAAAACTCCAAAGGAGAAAACTGAAAAGTCGGAAACTAATGACGAAAAACACAAACCTCGATATCCTTGTCTTATTTGTGAAGAGGATCATTTTACAAGAGATTTCCCTCATTGGGCAGAGGTTGTGAAAATCGTCAAAGGTTCCCCAACTCCTGCTGTTTTGAAAGACCCATTTCCAAAGCGGGAGAGTAAGATGATAGGTTCTTCCTCGAGTGCCAGTGAAGAACCCATATTGATGATGTCTCATGTAAGGATTGCGACTCGATCGCAAGATTATGGTAGTAAAAGTCCTGTTGATGGCAAAGAAGCAGAATCTTCTCATTCTAATCCATCAACCTCAGCTCCCGGTTCTGATCCACTACAGATCGAGAAACCTAACCCGGACTTAGTAATCAAACCACCCGCCAAGGGTATACTTCGAAAGTCTGCTTTCAATCCACATGCGAGAGCGGCCCAGAATTATAACATTGTTGAGGACTTAGCTATTTCACCCTCAGCAATGTCGGCTTTGGAAGTGCTGCAATCATGCCCAACACAACGCAAATTACTTTTGTCGGCTATAGGAGCTGTTGATGTTTAGGACCCGAACCTAATAATATTTGATCTAGAAAATAGTACACCGCGTTTACCTCATCAAATGGCTTTCCAGATCCCAGTGATAGTCAAAAACAGGCCTATTCATCGGACTGTAATTGATGAGGGAGCTTCCACGTGTATTATGTCGATACAGTGTTGGAGATCGCTTGGTTATCCTTCACTAAATCAATCCCCGACAATTCTTAAGGCCTTTGATGGCCGTGGGTTTCATCTGTTTGGCATTCTACAGGATTTGCCTATAGGGGTTGAAGGAAAAACTTTTAGTCTAGATGTGGAGGTGGTTGATGCCCCTCTAGACTACAACCTTTTCTTGGGTCGAAGTTGGTCTTACGTTATGACAGCGGTCGTTTCATCGGTCTTCAGAGTAATCAAGTTTCCACATAATGGCAAGATCGTAACCATAGACCAGCTGGCTTACTTTTCATCCGACCCATCCTCTTCAGAGAGTATTCAGCATGTCGGTAAAACGACTATCCCTTATAAGGATGTTGGAGTAGGATTAGTTAAAGATGCCGATTTACTAGGAAATTTTCCTTTTCCTCCAATCAACGCATTGTCTTCGTTTGCATCCATTCATATGATTACATCAGACACTATTGTTTATGACGATCCTTGGATCGTTCCTTCTGAATCTGAGATAGACTCATTTGGTGATGCTATGCCTTTGAGTCCATATGAAATTGCCTATGAAACCGTGCAGTCTTTTACCGACCCGCGTTCAACCAAAATCGACGAAATGAATGTGGTTCGTGAGGAATCACTTTTCACATCAACCTCGGAGTTAATAGCATTTCCCGAAGTTGTTTCATCTGACGAGCAACTTCGTGAAGTCCTGTGTGTAGATGATTTACCATGGGAAGATCTCCATCACAGATCTTCATTTTTACCTGAGGATGATCGTTTTGAAAATGATTTCTCATCAATCTTTACAGCTGAATATGTCAAAGAAGCTCAGAATCCAATGAAACATCCTGATTCAGAGCTGAATTTGGGAAACATCTCTCGCACTATTCCCATTGACATTTCAGTCAAGCCCGGAATTGTTGAGCACATTCATATAGGTGCCTCGTGTTCAGATGACGAAATTTAGACATACAAGGCCCTATTTCAAGAATTCCACGACGTGTTTGCCTGGTCCTACGAGGAAATTCCAGGAATTGATCCCGCGATTGTTGTCCATGAGATCAAGACTTACCCGGACGCTAAACCCGTCCGGCAATGTTTGCGTCAGATTCACCCACGAAAAGCGGCTGCAATTAAAGCAGAAGTCGAGAAGCTGTTGAAAGCAGGTTTCATTTATCCGATCCCGTTAACGGATTGGGTATCGAATATTGTTCCGGTTAACAAAAAATAGGGAACAATAAGAATATGCATCAACTATAGGGACATTAATAGAGCTTGTCCAAAGGACAACTACCCAACACCCTATATCGATCAAATAATTGATGATTGTGCCGGCAGTGAAATATTTTCCTTTATGGACGGTTTTTCCGGTTACAACCAAATCAATATTCTACTTGCCGACCAACCAAAAACGGCTTTCATTTGTCCATGGGGGACATTTGCTTATTGCAAATTGCCTTTTGGGCTTAAGAATGCCGGAGAAACTTTTCAAAGGGCGATGTCTTATGCGTTTCATGACATCAAACACATTGTGCAACCGTATCTCGATGATTTGCCCGCTCATTCATTACATCGAGCTGATCACCTTGTCCATTTACGAGCAATCTTCATGAGGTGTAGGCATTATCGTATTCGGTTGAACCCACACAAATGTGTCTTCTGTATAGAAGTGGGACGATTGCTAGGATTTGTAGTTTCAAAAGCCAGCATTCGCGTCGATCCCTCGAAGGTAGAAGCTATCATAAAATTGCCTCCTCCTTCGAATCTTCGCCAACTCCAAAGTTTGCAGGGGAAAGCAAACTTTTTACGACGATTCATTCCTAACTACACCGAGGTTACAAAGGGTTTTACCCGGTTGTTGAAACAGAACGCTCAATTCTCTTGGGATGAGATAGCTCAGAAATCTTTTGATGCACTCAAGCACGCGTTGACCCATGCACCGTTGCTGCATCCTCCCAACTACAACCAGGATTACTTTTTGTACCTTGCCGCCGCTCATTCCACCATTGGAATGGTCTTAGTACAGGAAGATGAATTCGGAATGGAACATGTGATATATTACCTTAGTCGGACATTAAATCCAACTGAACTCAAATATTCACATGTGGAGAAATTGGCATTGGCAGCCGTTCAAGCTGTCCAAGGTTTTCGTCACTACATTCTACTCCGTAAAACTACAGTTATTTCGGATTGCAACCCTATGATCTACTTTTTGACTAAACAATTGCTAGGGGGCAAGTACTCTAAATGGATCGTTATCCTGCAAGAGTTTGACTTGGAGTTTGAAAAATCTAAGTCTAAGAAATCTTTAGTTTTTGCAGAGTTAATGTGTGACTTCCCGCGTGCTGACACGGAAACTGTGGCAGAGGAACCCATTGCGGACGAATCTTTGTTTCTCATCAGCACTTTAGATCCGTGGTATGGGGATATCATCGTCTATCTCCAGACCCAATCCTTTCGGCCCGAAGTTTCAAAGTCGGAACGTCGGAAGATTCGATTGCAGTCCCAACAGTACAAAATTATTGGAGATACTCTTTATCGCCGTGGGGCGGACTTGGTTTTCGACGTTGTTTAACTCACGAGGAAGATGAAAGGGTTCTGAATGACTGTCACTCTGGAGCGTGTGGCGGTCATATGTCTGGGTATACCACAGCCCAAAAGATATTGCGCGCTGGCTACTTCTGGCCGTCCTTGTTTAAAGACTGTATTACTGCGGTCCGGAAATGCCACAACTGTCAAGTGTTTGATCGCAAGATGCGCGCTCCACCTGATCCTCTCCACCCTATAATTGTCGTTGGTCCTTTTGCCAAATGGGGTATCGATTTTATTACATGTAACCCTCACTCGGCCGGGGGGCATGCGTATATCATCCTTCCGGTAGATTATTTTACTAAGTGGGCCAAGGCGATGCCTACATTCGAGGCAGATGGCAAGACAACTGCAATTTTCGTATTCAATCACATAATTGCTAGGTTTGGTGTCCCACAAGTGATAATCACTGACCATGGGCGCCATTTTTGAAACATTATGATGACAGAACTTACAGGCCAGCTTGGTTTGCGTCACGATAGTTCAACTCCTTATTATCCACAGGCGAATGGTCTGGTTGAGTCCATCAACAAAGTTTTAGTTATCATGATCCGACGAATCATTGGTATTCATCGATCGAATTGGCACAACATGTTATTTTCAGCGCTTTGGGCATACCGAACCTCAGTGAAAACATCAACAGGGTTCACTCCTTTCCAACTAGTTTATGGTTTGGAAGCTGTGCTTCCCATTGAATGCGAAATCCCGTCACTGCAAATGGCCATCGAATTACTTCCAGCGACTTCTGAAGAGGAGAAGCGTTTATTATACTTAGCTCAATTAGATGAGACTCGACGTGATGCTGCATTGGTGATCGAGACTCACGCAAAACGTATGAAAGCTCAGTATGATCGAAATGTGACCCCTCGAAATTTTTCGGAAGGAGACCTAGTGCTATTATATGATCAAGCTAATGATAAATTAGGTGCTGGAAAATTCATTCCTATGTGGCATGGGCCCTATATTTTCAAGCGAAAGCTAGCAAAAGGGGCCTATGAGTTGGTAGACTTTGACGGGGACTCTTTGGGTAAACCCAGAAATGGACTTTACCTAAAGAGGTATTATGCTTAAATGATGGGTATGGAGAATTTTTAGTTAGGTTAGTTTTTCTTTCTAGCTAGTGTGTTTGTTAGTTTAGACAGTGTGCTTAGCTTAGAGAGTGTGTTTTTCGTCGTTATTCTGCTTATCTTGGTTTTACCCTTGATGTTTGCAGATGTCGATGCCTCTCCAAACATACATTGGATTTGCTGATGGTGCTTGTCGTAGTACACAAAATATCTCTTCCGCAGCTTGGGTTATCTATTCACCCTCCGACGAGTTAGTTTCTATGCATGGGGTGAGCCTCGGTCAAACAACAAACAACATTGCCGAGTACAGTGGAGTGATTGAGTTATTGTCTGAATCTATTTCATTTGGGATTCGGAGTTTGATAGTGAGGTTAGATTCTGAACTCGTTGTATTACAGCTTAATAGAGTGTATGCCATTAGAAATCCAGTGTTATTAAGGTTATTTTTGAGAGTGCGTCTCTTGGAATGTGAATTTGATTACATTGAATATTAGCATATTCCAAGGTCTTTAAATACATTAGCAGATGCAATTGCTTCTTGAATGTTAAATAGACATTTGCAATAATCATACATGTAAATTTAAAAACATTTCATCACACATGTTTAACAAGATAAGCCCGTAATAATGATATATATAGATAGGAGTGTGTCAAAAAATACATCGTCTTCGATCATAGGTTGAAAAACACCTTATGATCGGCAAAAATGATAAGTACAAAAAACCAAAATGTCATATGTGTCTACAAAAACGACCATCCAATCACTGGTGATGCTTTCTATATGACACCACTGCACGGGCTACCCTACACAAGAACCTTCTAAAAGGTCCTGGGATTGCGACTACATAGCGCTGAAGCCTGATAGGAATATCATCTATAGTAGTCTCTGGTATATCTGCCGTTAGACGCTCTAGGTCTTGTTCCAACTCAGCTAAGTTCTTTGTGGCCTCGTCCCATGGGGCCGGTGCCGCTGCAACTGGTAGTCTCCTCTCGAAAGGCCGAAGATTGGCTGGACGACGTGGGCCTACATCTGCATTTTGAAAATTATTACTGTCAGTTTTGAGACGATATAAAAAAACAAAAAAATAGATAATTTAAAAACTTGTGAAAAATGAATTACCTGTGTCATCCCATTGTTCTCCCGGTGGAAGAACCATGTCCGGATCTCCACGAAAATCAACTCTGGCATAAGGAAAATCCTGTATAGAAAAGACCTAGTCCTCTAACCAGTGAAAGTACTCCGTAGTAAATCGGACAATCTCTGTGCCCTCATCAGGATGACGGGCCATAACCGCAACCCATCGCATCAATTTGGGCTCTCGGGGAAGCCCAGCCTCAACAGTGAGCTGCTGTGGGATCAACATCGGAACCCTCTCTAAGGCAAAACTCACAACTAAAGGACCATAACCAAAGGTCTTTAGCTGTCCATTTTTTACTCTAGTCAGTTGGCCCTTTAAATTGGCCAACACAGCATCACACCAGTTGAAAATGGTGCCTCGATAGCAATCAATTGCCATCCGCATCTGGGATCCAGTGGCAATGTGTAAAGCGGTAGCCCCGCAAAGTCTGGTAACTGTAAAAGCAATCACCATAAGTTCAGGTCGGGATATAGTTTTGATCTCTATCCCCTTCTCCTGAGACTGAGTGCTACACCACTCTAGTCGGAGACTAGTGATGGACTGGCCACCCGGCCTAGTCCCGAACAGAGTCAAGTGTTCACCTCTCTTGGGAAAACCAGTGAGGAAGTAGATATCTGAGGGCTCTATCTCGAGCTGGTGCCCTCCAATGTAAAAACACTAGTCCTGAACGTTCCATCTCTCTACCAGCCACTCTAGAAAGTGCACCTGGGCCCTCATGCCAGGTATGGCCCAGTATTTGTAAAGGCCGCATGCCTTCAAAGCATCAATGGACGGTTGATGACTAATGGCGGCCAAATCAACATCTTCGTGCTCTCTCTCGCGCCAATCAAGCATGGTGGGAAATCTACACACCAGAAAACATCCATTAGAATCCATGAAATAAAAAATTATTGGTCCAATTTGGAGAATTTGGGGTTTGTAAACCCTTTGCGCGGAGTACGCACCCCGCCTTTAGGAACAGAGCGTGCGTACGCAGGTTCCCTTAAGGCAAGGTGTGTACGCCCGGCATTTTCCCAACTGAGAAAATGTCAGGGTACGCAGGTCCCTAGTGTGGCACCTGCGTACCCCGAAAGGCGGATCTTGAAACTCCAAAGCCTCCAAAAAATGACATCTAGGGCCTAAAAACAAATTCTAAATGGATGAAAATGAAGAGGAGGATGTTGTAGAATACCTGAAAGAGACGACGTTTGATTTCGACGGTCGGATTCTTCGCAATGTCCACGGGAAGTTTCTTCCCAAAAGCCCTTTTCCTCTCCTCAACAGTAAAACGGTAAAAATGAATTGGTAAAAGCCCTTTTTATAGGTTTTTTGGGTAAATAAATGGTAAATTTGTTTATTTTTCACCATGAAAAGGTATTTTTCAAAGTATTTTTATCTATCTTAAACAGGTATGAGTAATATGTTGGTTTTTGTGCAGGATAAAAGGATTTTCAGGGAAAATTGTCATTTTTTACAAACAAAAACATCAGAGTCATCTTTAAGCCCTTTTCTGACTCCTAAGACATGAAAATATTGCCGAGCGTTTCTTTTACACTCATTAAAATGGAATTAAAAGACGGTCCTCTTATAGCCCTTTTCTGACCGTAAAAAACATGAAAAGATTGCCGGATTTTTGTCGTTTCAAATTCGATATTGGAAATAAAATGACATGTCCTTGATCGCTTTTTACTTTTCAGGTCAAAGACACTAATCATGAAAGTACTCTTTGGTCGTAAAGATCAAGCGGTTCTCTCAAGTATTATTTTATACTTTTTCGGGCTTGGGAGACACAAATTTACGAAAAAGGTCAACCCTGGAGTCTTCTTAAGTTTTCCAGACTCTCTAAAATTGAAAAACGCCGAGTTTCTCCTATACTGGACTCGTTAAAATTTCACAGTAAAGGACCTGTTCGATTACAAATAGGAACGGACCACTCCTTCTTAGGGTTCAAATCTAAACTAAGTTGGACTCATCCGAAGGATGAGCTTATAATCAAGCATATGTTATCCTCCTCAAGCTTGTAAAAAATAAAGAGGTACTTGCTAGAAATGGTGGGGGAAAAGAGAGAAAAATGAGCCTATTTGTTATCCCTTGTCTCAGAAAAACCTTATCACCACTCTTGAACATGACACTTTTTCATTCACCTGGGTTGGGAAATCCTTTGCCTAACAGTTGATCAAACCACATTGAAAATTTTCAGCCGGTTCCGGGTATTAACGTTGGGTCAATTGTCACCAAGCCATCTGTTGTGTCGTTATGTGTTCAAGAGGTCACTGCAAATAAACCATTCATCTGCAAAATACCTGTCATCGATTTTGACCATCCCTGAGTCAGTCCTTACAGCTACATTTCTTCAACTTGATCTATGATTTCGTGTTGTGGGCTTGCCTGCAACGGGTTACTTTCTATCGACATCAGCACATTATCTAGAAAGATGACCTAGAAATCGTCAGTACCTTGAAATCTGCATGCATCAATGGCAGGTTTCTCGCCTTTGACGATGATTTACATCATTGACTTTCGATCGAAGGATTCCGTGATATGTTCGACATCAACACATTCATTCACATCTCATGGATTGTACTGGGTACTTTGAGAACCATTGACATCACTGGTGGTCTCTCTCACACTTGTTAACAGTTTACATCATCGACTGGTAATCAAGTGGTTTCTACCATGTTCGACATCAACTCATTTATTCGCATGGATAGAATCGTACTATTTCGGGAAGTAGAAATGAAGACCCTGGATCTAGTTTCCACCATCCAGGCTGCGAGGAGTTTTGTATTCATTATATAGTAGACTAATTATAAACAGATGGCTGCGTCCATACTGTGTCTACATGAGTCTATGATTATGATGTACTGCGAAATCATTCCTATATCAGAGCAGTAGTTAGTTTGTTAGTTAAAGTTTTCAATCTGAGTATGGGAATGCCTACCTCAGTGATGATATGATCTTATATATGTATTTTGTGTTGAATATTTGCAGGTTCAGACTGGGCTCTCCACAAGATAATCCTTCAAATGATAAAGTACTTCACCCTTCCTAGATGATATGAAACCCTAATCTACTACAGGCTTCGCACTTTAGGGGGCAATCTGTTACACTAAAATTTGTCACCATGACTATTTGCAGTCAGTATGGCTCCATCAACTGTCATACTGTCCTCCTTGGCAAGCCTTATACCTCTGCTCCTCATGTCAAACTCCAAGAAAGAGAGAAAGTCCTTAAAAAGTCAATTAACTCTGGTTACGCAGTTTCTCTTAACCTTACCTGCGTGTACGCATCTCAAGTTCACAATACCTGCATACTTGTACGCTCTGTCTGTAAAGGGGTGGGTGCGTACTCCTGTAAAGGTCAAAAGGCGCAAGTTTTACTTCAAAAAAGTTACTTGTGGTCGAATCTAGAGCATTCTAGAAGATGGTTTGACGTGTATTGAGCGCCTCCAGATGGTTCATGCATCCCTATGAAAGAGGAACTTATCCCATCAAGAGGGGAGCTATCCCATTGAAAGAGGGGCTTATCCCATTGATGGTGGACCTGATTAACTTCCTCTAAAGCATTATAAATACAAGCATTGGGCCAGAGGGAGGGGAGATTTAAAGCTGAACATTCCTAAGGGTAGATGCTGCTGAAATTAGGACTCCCTTATAGAGCTTGAGAGGAGAGATTCCCATCCTTTCTTAGCTTCATTTGGAAGTGGGTGAGCTGATCAAAGTAAAGGAGAACTCTTGCTGGACCCTGGGAGGGACCTGCACAACACCAAGGCACTGGTTGTAATGGTTTCTTTTGTTTCCAATTAATACAATTAAGTTCATTTTTCTCAACAAGTTGTTATATATAATTTGTTTCATATACTCCTTGGTCTTTATGATGAATATGTTTTATTATATGAGTTATTCAGGTGCTATGTAATCGTTTTCTTGTTAGTGAATGCAGGTTTCAAAGAGAAGGAGGAGCTCATCTGGATCGGAGAGGCTTGGCTGCTACAAACAGCGTTGGACTAAAGGTATGCTTTAAACACCTGGTTGCTTGTATTTTAAATGCATATTTAGGGAAAGATAGTGCTTGATTGTCTTGTTTGTCACTAGAAAGCCTTAGCTTCTAGGGAGGTCGGTTTTGTCCACAAAATTTACTCTTTCCGCATGACAAAATATGCTGTAGATGAAGAAGGTCTTTATGAAGAGATTTCTAATCTCAAAATTTGTTTAGAAGAGAAAAATGTGATTATTGATTCTCTGCAATGTCAACTGGCTGAAAGGGAAAAACATCAAGAAAATTTGGAATGTGAAATTGTTAGTCTTAGAAAAGAGATTGAGAAAACAAAAGCTCTTAATCTTAAATTTGTTAAAGGATCTGAAACTCTGGATGAGATTATCAATGTGCAGTGTTCTCCACTAATCAAGACAGGCCTGAGATATAATGGAGAAGCATCTGAAGCATCCACCTCCAAAAGTTATCTTGATGCAGCAAGGAGGAGCGAGCAAAGGTCTAATAGAAATCATAAGGTAAATCAGGGACAATTTACCTCAAGAACGAACAAATACTACCAAGAAAATAGGGGGCAAGCTACCTTAAGGACAAACAAAAGCTACAACCAACCACAGTTAAAATCTTCTCAAGTTGCCTCAAGAATGGATGTTAGTAGAAACTACAATCGGTTGGATAATCGCAAGAGTTTCTTCAATGGCCAATGTTTCTCTTGCCATAAATTTGGTCTCAAAGCAGCTCAATGTGTTGCCTATAAGACAATCATGACTAGAGAAGCTCAAAAACAAAGAAGTATGACTGGAATCACGAAAAGAACCTATAAAAACTTTTCCGCCCTTGAAAGTGAAATTGAATGTTCTATTTGTAATAACTTCGGTCATGAAGAGTCTGAATGAAGGAGCAGGTTTCAGAAGACAACTCAGAAGGAACAAACCTCAAATGCCAGAACATGGAGAATGAAGGAACCACAACCAGAAAGATGTGGGATAGCTTTATATGTAGAAGGACAAGAAAATCAATGCTACATCGATAGTGGATGTTCGAAGCATATGACAGGTGATAAAGAAAAACTTCAATCATATAGTGCTTTAGAAAAGGGAAAGAAAGTTTCTTTTGGAAATGATACCCCTGCAGTCATAAAAGGAAAAGGCACTGTACAGTTGAAAGAGAAAGTCAAGGCTGGAAATGTTTTGTATATTGATGTAGTGGTTGATGAAGAAGGAAACATTCCTAGGGAAGTAAATTATGAAAATATCGAAGAGGATGAAGATCATCCTTCAAATCAGACTGATGATGAAGAAGAACCTCAAGAGGCACCAGAAGAATAGATAAGGATAGAAGAGAATATTCCATCCAGGTATGTTCAAAAGAATCATCCAGATCTCAAATCTTGGGGCAAAAGGAGGCAGACATACAAACAAGAAGAACAATTGCAGAAACTTCAAGCTATTTGGCATTACTCTCCTCCACTGAGCCACAAAATGTAAGAGAGGCATGCAAAGATGAATGATGGGTCAAGGCAATGGATGAAGAACTTGAGCAGATCGAAAAGAACAACACTTGGGAGTTGGTTCCTAGACCAAAAGATAAGAATGTCATAGGGACAAAATGGATCTTGAAAAATAAGTTGAATGAAAATGGGGAAGTAATTAGAAACAAGTCCAGACTTGTTTGTAAAGGGTATGCTCAACAAGAAGGAATAGACTTTGAAGAAACTTTTTCTCCCGTTGCTAGACTTTAGGCCATCCGAATGTTCCTTGCTCTCTCAAGCTTTCAGAAGTTCAAAGTATTTCAAATGGATGTGAAATTAGCCTTTCTGAATGGAGACTTAGAAGAAGAGGTGTACATTGAGCAACTAGATGGTTTCATTCTTGGGAATGATCCAAATCTTGTATGCAGACTAAAAAAGGCTCTTTATGGTCTTAAACAGGCTCCAAGGGCTTGGTACTATTGTTTGGACAAATATCTTCATCATCAAGGCTTTTCAAAAGGATCGCCAGATAGCAATCTCTATATAAAAAATGAAAATGACAAATTGCTAATACTTGTTGTGTATGTAGATGATATTATCTTTGGCAGCAATGAAGAAACTATGAGTCAAAACTTTGCCTTGGTGATGCAGAAAGAATTCGAAATGTCATTACTTGGAGAGCTGACATATTTTATTGGTCTACAAATCCACAAAATGAAGGCGGTATCTTTTTGTCTCAAACCAAGTACCTCAAGCAGATTTTGAAGAAGTATGGCATGGAAGATTCAAAACCAGTATGTACCCCTATGGTTACACGATGCAACCTTAGTGCAAATGATGAATCAACAACAGTACATCAACCAAGCTATAGATCCATGATTGGAAGTCTACTTTATTTGACAGGTACCCGACCAAACATCATGCATGCAGTGGGAATAGTTGGAAGATTTCAAGCAAATCCCAAGGAAACTCATCTTCAGGCAGTTAAGAGAATCTTCAAGTACCTTCAAGGAACTCAAAACTATGGCTTATTGTATCCTGGAGATACATATCTCACACTTCATGCTTATACAGATGCAGATTGGGCCGGAAGCGTGGATGACAGGAAGAGCACAAGTGGTGGTGCATTATTTATGGGTTCCAGATTAGTATCTTGGTTCAGCAAGAAACAGAGTTTGATTGCTTTATCTACAACTGAAGCAGAATATGTAGCTGCTGCATCTTGTTGCACTCAACTCCTTTGGATGATGCAGACCTTGCAGGATTTTCAAATCACTTGTACACCACCTATCTCCATATTATGTGATAATACAAGTGCTATCAGCATTTCAAAGAACCCAGTCATGCATTCAAAGACCAAGCATATACCTATCAAATATCATTTTCTTCGGGAACAAGTGCTTGAACAAAAGGTCAAGCTAGAGTATGTTCCTTCTAAGGAACAAGTTGCTGATATACTCACCAAACCATTGCCCAGGGAGACTTTTGAATACCTCAGGCAAAAGCTGGGGGTAGTTGATGCATCATCTTGTTGTTGAATCTCATCTGTTTCAAAGATTGTTGGTTGTACACGAGTTTCATATGGGGTATACGCGTACATTTGCTGGGTTATGGATTGCTCGAAGATTGAATGGCACAGGTTCAGGGGGAGCATATATTCTTCTAATAATGCATTGTTGGCATTATGGTAGAAGATCTTGGAGGAGAAAGTTCAGAAGGAGAACATGGATGCTGATCTGAATATTGCTGCTAATATGTCTCTATCTCTCTTGTCAAGGTCATGTATGGTGTATAGTAGATTATGGTTCTTCTTGAAGAATTTTTCTTTTGCAGATTTGGTCTATAGTCAGGGGGAGCTCATTCAAAAATTTCAGCAGGCACTCAGGGGGAGTATGGACAACAAAGGAAGAGAATATATTGGTATGCCCTTTGCCCTTGATGTCAAAGGGGGAGAATGACTTTGAGGATCTTGGGGTTGCCATAGGATCTTGGGGTTACCATCAAGTCCAAAGGGGGAGATTGTTGGCATTATGATTCAGGTTTGGCGCTATGGCATAGGTGTTGTACTTGATGGCAACTCACTCAAGTGGCAAAACCCTGTTCTAGCTCTCAAAATGATGAAAAATAAGGGGTTCGCAGGTACACCGTTCAAAAAGTATGGACCCGCAGGCACGCCGTTCACCAAGTGCGGTCATGTCTGCATGTTATCCGATCAGAAGGTGCAGACCCCAGTCCACTCACTCCAATGCAGAGAAAGCGCGCACACGTGGGAATTCTTATGTCTGGCCCATGGTATTTAGCCCGACGTTCATGATCCTATGGTTTTGGCCCGTGGTATAGGATCTAAATTATTGAACCCCGGTTTGGATCCCTTGTATTGGTTTTCGATGGTTTTGTCCCATGGTGTGAATAAGGGCTTGCCTATAAAAAGGAAAGGAGATCACTTGGCTAGTCACTTGTGAAATTTGAATATCTTAAGATCTGAAATTTTGGGTGATCGGTTTTAAAAGATAGATCTAAATCAAGGTGAAATTTAAGGTGAATCTATTGATAGGTTGTGATCTCTCGGGCGCATGATCAGATCTGTGGATCTGAATGTCTGTGGCACATTGGAGGACAGTTAATTTGGCTCTATTCAGAGGTCCGTAGGTGATCCACAGTGTATGTGCGGGGGTCCGCAGCGCAGCAGAAGGTGCAGGTTCGGGGGTCCGCAACGAAGAAAAAGGCATGGTACGAGGTACACAGCGCAATAGAAGGCGCAATGCGGAGGTACACAGAGGAACAGAAGGACCAAGTGCGGAGGTACGCTGTCAGGCAGACAGTGCAGGTGCAGATCTAAGCAGAGGTACGCAGTGCAGAAGAAGGAGTAGGTGCGGAGGTACGCTGTCAGGCAGACAGTGCAGGTGCAGATCTGAGCAGAGGTACGCAGTGCAGCAGAAGGAGTAGGTGCGGAGGGACATAGAGCAGAAGAAGGACCAAGTGCGGATTTGCGCAGTTTAGACACAGAAGAGCTGTGGATATTCGTAGGTTTCTATTGGTGAAGTTGCTGACTTTTCTTAAAATATTTGTTGGCTATCTTTTATCTATTACTGAAGAGTTCTAGGTTTAGATTACTGGTATTGCTGATCTGGTTACTGCATTCTGAGAAGTTATTGGTTGATTCATTGGTTGATTGAAAAAGGTGATTGGTTGATTCACATGTAATTGATGATTATTTGATGTTCATGGATCCAGTTTGAAAATTTATGAAAAGTGGTCCTTGGAAGAAAAGAAGTAGGTCAACACCTACGTACTAGTAGATTAGCTAGTACAAGAGCTAAGGGGGTTGTAGCTCCCTTCCAAGAGAGATTGGAAAACGAGAGAGGGTTGTAGCTCTCAGCAGGTTGCAGCCTGCATACTGGTAAAGGACTACACCAGTACAAAATCATTGTAAAAGAAGTTTCTAATTGAAAGAAGATAGAGACATATTGCAGCAGGTGGTTTTCACCCACATTGGTTTTCCACCTTATATCTGGTGTTCTTTGGTGTGATTATCTGTTTTTCTTGTTCTTGCTCATTATTATATGGTACTGACATACAATCTAATGATCAATATCTGAAGAATAAATCAAAGTATAAATCTGGAAGATATATTGAAAAGAATTTGATAATACTGATTCACCCCCCCTCTCAGTATTATTTCCAACAAGTCCACAATAGCACATCTTATTCATGGATAAATGAAGAGTTATACAAGATAGGACCAGATTTCATCATCAGAAGATGTGTTCTAGAGGATGAAATACCAAAAATACTTAAATCTTGCCATGATGAGCCATGTGGAGGACATTTTCCTGACAGAAAACTGCTTATAAAATCTTACTTTTAGGATATTATTGGCCTTCCATTTTCAGTGACACCAAGGAATATGTTAAGAGATGCGATAGCTATTAGAGAATGGGAAAACCCACTCTTCCAAATGAAATTCCACTACAACCACAGGTACTCATCGAACCATTTGAAAAGTGGGCACTAGATTTTGTTGGATCAATCAACCCACCTTCAAAGAAAAAGAGGTATATTCTGGTATGTACTGATTATGTCACTAAATGGGTAGAAGCTAAAGCACTTCCTTTTGCTACTGAAAATGTGGTAGTTTCATTCCTTTTTGAGGATATTTTCACTCGTTTTGGTGTTCCAAGAGAAATTTTAACAGATCAAGGAACACAGTTTAAATCCAGATTGGTGCAGAAAATTGTGGAGCAGTACAAGATCAAACATCGGAAATCCACTCCATACCATCCACAAGCCAATGGACAAGATGAGTCCACAAATAAGGTGATTGAAGCAATCCTTACCAAGACTGTACATTTACACAGAAAGGACTGGGTAGAAGAGCTTCCAGAAGCTTTATGGGCCTATAGAACTACATGGAGAAATACTATAGGTCATACTCCCTATGAACTTGTTTACGGGAAGCAAGTCTTACTTCCGATAGAGTTCTAGATCCAGACCTATAATACAACAGTCCAGTTAGAACTTGACTTATTAGAAGTACAGAAGCAAATGATGAGACAACTTAATGAGCTTGATGAAATCATACAAGAAGCCCTCCAGAGAGCTAGCCTAGTTCAAAAACAAAGATCCAAATGGCATGATAAGTACATTAAAGAAAGAAAATTTCATCCAGGAGATTGGGCATTACTCTTTGGTTCGAAGTTCAAAATTTTTCAAGGAAAATTCCAAACCCATTGGCTTGGACCTTATATAGTTGAAAGTGTCTTTGACAATGGTGCAGTTAGAATAAGGACTATTGATGAAGACAAAATTCCTCTTTTAGTTAATGGACATCGACTCGGAATTTTTCAGAAGCCATTGACAAAAGAAGAATTTGTTAAAATGTTCCAAGATAATTCAGAACTGAAGATGGTCAAGAAGAATTATTCTTCTTTTCCACCTTAGAAATTTTACTCAGTTTTACTTAAAAAAAGAAGAAGAAGAAGAAGCAGAAGAAGAAGAAGAAGAAGAAGAAGAAGCATGAAAACCAACATTCTGTTGGCATGTTTATACAAAAAATTTAAAGGGAAAACCAATTTTTGTTGGCACTTAAAATTCTCTTTTCAAAAAGAAAATTACAAAGTTCCTTATTAAAGTTTTTTTTCTTAGCTATATAATCAACAACTTTCTGTAGCTCGGACAAGTTTCTGTAGCTAAGACAAGTTTCTGAAGTCCAATAAAATTTTTGAAGCCTATAGGGACACTTGGTGATTTGAATTGAAGGACAATTGACAGAGCAAAGTACCTATAGGAGATCTCAGAACAACAAATAAGGTTAGCAAAATGAATCACAGGTATGTGCTACTTTAAGTTAGCAATAGGGTATCAATATATTGCATATATGACTAAGAATACATAGTACCACCAAAAGAAAATTTAAACGAAATCATTACAATTTAAGGGTGATGGTCGATTATCAAAAAAACCATAATCCACCACTTAAAAACCCTGTCACATACTCATTTTGAATCCGCTGAAGTAATCACCGAATCATCATTTTAAATGCACCCCAAAAGTCAAATTCATCTCCAAAACCCTCATTATAACCCACCTGTTCTTACATTTCTTCGAACTCTCATAGCCACTCTGTCCCTCCACCACTAAACAAAACCCTACGAACACCATTTTCTTGTCAAGGTAATGAGTCTTTGAGGCAAAGCATCCTCCATAATGGGTGTCATTGTCCAAACTGAGCTAGTAGGAAAGAAATTCTTGGAGGGATATCCTCAGACTGGGGAGCTGTTGCAAAAGAAACAATGGTTGCAGTTCATAGAAAAACTCGACAGTTTTCATAGGGAAGTGACAAAGACTTTTGCCCACTCATTTGATGGAATAGAGGCTGAAATAGGAGACATTAAGATCACCATAACGGAGTCCATGATCGCAGAAGCTACTGAATTTCCTAGGAGCGGAGAGAAATGGTTCAAAAATAGGGGAATCAATGGAGAAGATTAGAAGGTCTTCTTGAAAAATCCAGATATCGACAACACTATCTTCAAGAAAGGTATTCCTAGTACTACCCTTAAAAGTAAATGGAGGAATTTACTACTTATACTTCAAAAGTTTGTCACTTGTGAGGGTCGGTTCAGATATATGTATTTTTACCATGTTAGGATAATGATGCATTTTCTTGAAGATCACTAGATGAATCTTCCTTATTATCTCTTGCATAGTCTCAAGAAAATGTCCATGAACGTTCAAAAGAAAATTCAATGTATAAAAAAAACCATGTATCATCATGGCTTGATAAAGATCTTGGTTGAGTTCCACCTTCGGAGTGTAGGGGATAACTGGGAAAGTTTTCTGGTGAGAAACCATTTTGAAGAAAGATCTTCTGAACAAGACAGTAGCAGTAGGACCCTTAGGGGAAGAAAGGGAAAAATGGAAGTAATAAAAGAACAAGAACCCCAGACTCAACCAAAATTATCAGAAGATGAACTACCCATAGTGGATATTTTGCAAAAAATGAAAAAGGGAAATCTTAGAAGAAATAAATCTAGCAAAAGAACAAAGGATTTACCACAAACTAGGACCCTTCCTCAAGAAGAAAAGCCAAAAACCAAAAGAAGGAAAGCACAGGGATTACAGATCTCAGGACTAAGGAGGAGTACAAGGTTGAGCATAGTGCAACAAGCAGTCTCAAAAGCTACGAAATACATTGATCTCGAGGAAAACGAGCCAACTGAAAACCCTGAAGGTTCCCCAAGAGGATCACCAAAATTATCACCGAGAGTGTCACCATCACCTTGCAGTTCACCTCTAAGGAGCCCAATGCATAGTTCAGGTGTTGACCATGTTCAACAAGAGATTTATGACTACATAGAGTCATTAGAAAGAAAGAGACAACAACTAAAGAAACAATTCAAAGTCCCAGAGAAGGGAGAAATCAGTTCAATGAACCACAAGAACCTTCAACATCAAATGTTTTAAAGCAAGAGATTTTTGAGCTGGAGACATTGAATAGATATTTCAAGAATGAAAATTAGGCATTGAAGGCACAAAGTGAGATCCAAATTGCAAAAAGTGACAACCTCATCCTTCATTTGAGTTTGTGGTACAAAAAGAACAAAAAGCTGAAGAAGGAAAACAGGGCAATGCAAAGAGAAATTATCAACTTAAAATATAAAATTCTCATGAGAAAACCAAGGATGCCAGTAGTTGCCAGAAAGAAGAAGAAAGTGAATCTTGGAGGTGATGATCAGAAGGCACAAGTGACTGACAATGATGAAGTGTATGAGGACATACAAAACCTCCAGCATGGGGGAATGTAGAGTCCAAGGACTGTCTTACCTTGACATCCTTTTTGCCTATATTTCTTCCCTTTTTCCTATACCTATCACCTAAATAATGCAATAGACACAAGGTTTTGTCAAAGGTAAGAATTTACATGTCTTCTTCTTCATATTTGTCTATATACCTTATTGTTTTGTTAAAGTATGCATTCAGCTACAGAATTGGCCTGTTTCTACAACTAATTCGGATTTCCGCAGCTGCCTCCATTGTTCACAGGGTTCAGAAGCTCCAGCTCAGCGAAGAAAGATACGGATGGATAAGGAATAGTCCCCTCATGGATTCCTTCCTATTCCCTCAAACCAATTCATCAAGAAGGTCGCATGATAACACGGTCAACCCCAAAGTCAACTGCAAGATTATCACTGGGATAAAATCCGAATTTTCACGAAATCTTATCGATTTGGTTTTCTAAATATGATTGTTTAGCGATATAATTTGATCGAAATAAGGAAATTTAGGCTTGAAATGCTTATATTATTATGTCGAGAAGTATTATAAAAACTATGGCAACTCTGTGTTTTGGGTGCACGCAGATTTTTGTAATTTTTGAGCACAATTTTTTAAGACTCGTTTGCAAGTAATAGACTTGGTTTTATGTTTGCTATACGCTGCGTTGATTGGAGATTGTCAACTGATTTGTGGAGGGCCCCTACGACCAGTACAAGTCTTTAACCGATTGCACTTAGATTTCTTTCGTTACTTAATCATAGATATTCTGTTTTGTGTGAAGAAATGCATTATGACGTGTTCACCATTGAATCATTTTATGCATAAGAAATTTCTTTTGGTTTATACCTAGCTTAACTCTGCCATTTGATTTTCTTTTTATCTAGTATGGTGTGGACATTTTCATTTGTTTTTTTTAGTATAGTTCAACTGTTTTATTTCATAGCATAGCTGTTGTTCAGAATGTCTTATTTGGATGAAATTGAATAAGTAAAAGAGTGAGAGTCTTCTCCTTATCAATTAAATTCAGACATTATTCATTTACAGTTTGATAGAATAGATCTCTCCTGCACAATAAATTAGATTTGGTTGCAACATAAAAATTCAAGACACAAATTAAAAATAGTCTAACACAAGTAAAGTCTAGAATCACTCTCATAGCATCCATAAACTGATTCAATAGAGAATAATTCCTAAGAAAATTAGCTAACAACTTTAGGTATCAAGACACTAATATAATTAACACTACCACCTCCATACT
The DNA here is from genome assembly GCA_031772625.1 of Pinus tabuliformis. Classification (NCBI taxonomy): domain Eukaryota; kingdom Viridiplantae; phylum Streptophyta; class Pinopsida; order Pinales; family Pinaceae; genus Pinus; species Pinus tabuliformis. The sequence continues at coordinate 60,465,685 of CM062813.1, read as the reverse complement.
AATCTTAAGTTTAGATCCTAATAGGAACATAACGACATAAAATAACTTCTAGCACATATAGTGCACTTGTGCTTCATTAGTATACCTGCCCTGATCGATAATTTACGATTGACAATTTAAGGACATTAAATTGGCCAAAAAGTCTTCCACCTACTTGAGATCATGATCATATTGTTCATTTGTAACCTGGAAGTGTACCACCTAACACTAGGCCTTCCAGGTGTCCATAGGAATAGAAAAGTGAGATTGTGTGTTTGATTAAGGAATTGTTAGCTACTGCTATGACAACCCTAATTAGTTACATTTTGCAATGTTTAATTTTTAAAGAAAAAATTGGCTGAGTAATGGGACACAAATTCCAGAGTGAGGGGGTGATTACTTGTTGGGGTGATTATTTTCTAGAAATAATATTAATGTGCAAAAAATTTAAAATGAAGAATGGCAGGTTACCGGTTGGCAATAAATGCTAGCCAATTATTACATTAAAAAAACAAAAAATGCATTTAAATCACTTGGGGAACAACTAGACAGGTATCATATTTTCTTTGGCTGATAAGGTCTTGCTGGGAGGAGTTACTGCCAAGAGAGAGAAGGCAAGATAAAGAGAAATTTAAATGGTGGAAAGAGGGCAGCTCAACAGAGAATTCAAATAGCCAAGGGGATAACACAACAGAGAGAAGAAGAAGTGGAAATTGTTGGAAAAAGTGGGAGAAACAAGAGGAAGAAAAAGGCAGAGGAAAATAATAAAGATAGAGAAGAGAAAGAAGAGAGCGCAGGTAGAAACAAGAAAGAGAAAAAGAAATGAATGCCAAGAGAAGGTTGAACATAGAAAAGGAATGAGATTTTTGGTTGGAAAAGGAGCAACAAGAAATCACCAGGTGAGGAATTAATTTCCTCTCTATTCCATGTTGGATAGGAGGGTGGAGATGGTGATTTTAAGGAAATCCCTATGGGTTGGGGTGGAGGAATTAGTCTTGAAAAATTCCCGGAGGATTTCTAGATGTTTCCTTGTTGTATTTTGATTTTACTGTAAGTTCTAGAATCCTTGGATTGGGTGGAACCACAATGTTGTGTTTTGAAGGGTGGAGACAATTGGTCTCTAGAATCCCTGTGCATTTTTTTTTTTCAACTTAGTTGGTGGGTTGAAGTGGTTGAATCTATAGAGTCCTTGGTTAAACTAATGGATGTGTTTAATCCCTGAAGCAAAATGATCCCTCAACCTTTGTAATCCGGCTCGGGGGTGACAACTGCAAGTGAGAGTTGGCTATATTTTCTTATGGTTGGGTGGAGAGTCATAGTCCCACACTCAGTTACCAATTATTTGAGATAAGTATTTTTGATGTTCTCATGAAATAAAAAATGTGTGTGTGTGTGTGTGCCTATTCACATTGATGGTCTGAAAATGTTGATATTGATGGCATGGTTATGATTTCATTGTCTATTTGAGTGACCAATGTATTGTTGTCAATATATACAAGGTGTTGGAACAACATGTGGATGTAATGGTTATGTTCATGCAATTGTTAGCATGGAATCTTTCTTACTGCAATGATAATATTTTATCTAATTACAAGATTGTGCATGTTTACTATGTGTAAATTGCAAGCTACATGAGGATGTGAAATGCATGAGATGCATCGTCTTACATTGACATTTTGAATGCAGGGGTTATTTCAATATGATGATGTTGGGTTGCACTGGTATAAATGAGCGCTCAACAATGTTAATGGATAGTGTGAAATGATTTGAAATCTAGTGTTTTATTGCATGTTTAAATTATTGTATAAGTACTGGCAGACTTATTGCATGTTAATTGTTACATTATTGGCTGAAGGGAAAGGAGCCGTGATTCCATCCTTTGTAGTTGCATTATGTTATTTAATTAAGCATGCATGATCTGATGAGCCATGTTCACCTATTTGATCAATGGACAGGGTTGTTGATCCAAATAGAGCAAGTTTTTTCTGTGTTAAGAAGTTGCTACAACTGTTATCACCTAGATTGACCTCAGGCTGAATGGAGGCAATTCTAGGGTAACCACAAACCAAGCTTAACCTGGTAGCTAGCCCTACCAGGCCGGGAGAGGGCCCTCTCCTTATGAATCTCGGTCAAGATCACTGGATCAAGAACAATATTTTATGCTAGGTATAGTAGCTCAAGGGTTTTGATTGAATTTGTTGGTATTTTTGCCAGATCATGAGGAGCCGGGCAATTTGGGTCTGGGAAACTAAGTCAAAATTGCAGGGGATTCTATGGGGTAAGGTAGGTATGATATTCAACACCTTAAGCTTGATGGGGTGAAAGGATAGACTAGTGAGGAGATAAGAAGGGCATGAGCAAGTCAAGAATCCTTCCTAAATAGATGAAAACATGAAATACTGGTGCTTTCCCAAGGCATAGCATTAAAACCTAATGTATTCCACCTATTTGACTTGAAAACAACCAATTAGAAGAAATTATATGAAAGAGGCATACATAAATAACATGAGAACATATTAACAGAAGAAGAAACACATGCTAAAGGCCATACCACAAGAATCCCATAAAAATAGTTGCAACTTTATTAGTTTCTTGCCAAAACTGCTACAAAATGATAAGTGTTCAGTACATGAGCATCCAGCTGAATCCAACCCCACAAAATGACCAAAAAAACACATAACATAGACATATAAACTACTCATATTGACCTTCAGGGGTCGAATCCATGAGAATAGGGGCTGTTTCAACCATTTCCCAACAAAGAACCAGAATATAGGCAGTCAAACAACTTGCCTCTAAAAGAGGGGAAGCTGATTCATTTGCCTCAAAACCACCTCTAACTAATGAATCTACCCTCTAACACTATTTTACCATTACATTTACATGACATGTCATAAATTACATCAGTGAAATCATCCATGAGGAGAGAGAAGTCAAATCACAGTCAAAACAGGCGAATTTTAGTTCCTTGAGCAAAATGGCCCCAAGCGCAGCGCCACTGGTCCTAAGTGCAGCACCGCTTTCCACTTGATTTTGGAGGCCTTCCCCTTAGCAAAATTGAGCCCACGATAGCTCATTGGAAAGGTCTTCAAGTATAGTTTCTCGAACACCTAGAATTTTTGAATTTGGAGGTCATTTTCCTCCTCAAAACTTGAATCTCCTAAGACTTATTCTGTGTGTCCAAAAAGAGGTAGAAAGGTCATTTTTTGGTAGTTTTTGGACCTTTTGGTGAACCATATCTACTCCAAAACTTCTAAAAATTTCCAGGGTGCATGTCCTCATCATTCTGAAAAAGCGCAGTGCCACTTCCGGACAAATTTTCTATGTTGTGAATTTCAAAATTTCAAAAATACAAAAAATTCTCAAAATTTGCCCAAATTTGGAACAGAGCACCACCATCAAGTGCTTTGGTTGGCCAAAGAGGCTTCAGCCAACATTTTGAGTCTATCTTGCTCTTTCTTGCCCTCTAAGGCTCTCCTCAACCTAGCTTTCATCCTCTTCATTCTCATGTTGCAAATTTTGTTCCGTGTCCTGTAGTGATAGGCCATGTGCCTCATCATTTGGTTATCTCTGTTGGCCCTCTAAAATAATAGATGGTGATATTGTGAAAGTTACTCCAGCCAGTGTCACTTCATAGTTATGCAAGTGAGCCACAAAAATTCTAGCAAGCTCATGATGAAACTGGACCCTCTCCACTAGTTCACAAAATTCATAACATCCAAGGCACCTAAAACATGAAATTGCTAGTGGACAGGCTTGAAATTCTCCTAAATTATTGGGCACTTCTCTTATAATTTTTCCTCCCTTATTTGGCTTTCTCTGTTGCCTATGTCTCTCCACCGAACTATCACTTGCTGTCTCCTCGTCATAATCAAAATCACTTCCTCTATCCATTGAACTAGCTATTTAGTTGCAAAAATGTTGACAGTGTAGATGGGACAATGTAAATGGAATGATGGGTATGCTCTAGGGTTTGTAAGTGAATGTATGTAGTTATAAACAGAGCATAGGCTATGAGAGTGTAGGGAGGGTTATGGAAATGAAATATAGGTGCTGAAAAGTAGATGAGTATGGATGGAATGATGAATGAAAGGGTTTAGTTGTGAATCTAGACAGTGAAATGGACCAAGTGATTAGGCTTTAATAATGAGAATGGAGGAGAGGTCTACAACATGAAGTTTGCAATCTAAACATTGTATAAGAGCAGGTACTTACTTGCAAATACGAGATTGGAGGCAATTTGGGCGAAAATTTGAAGTTTGGAGTGATGGGATGGTTGTCTGCTCTAAGCACAATGCTCCTATACAGACGTGCAGTGTTGTGCCCTAAGCGCAGTGCCTGTTCAAAAATACACTCGCAAAAAACTCCCTATGCGCAACGCCTTGCCCTAAGCGCAGCGCCTCCTTCCCTAAGCACAATGCCACTTCAGGATGACTTTTGACTACCTTCTCAATGTCCAAATTTGGTGTGGGATAACTCGTTGGAAATATTGTCGAGTCTACTCTCTAGAAAATATTGAATTTTTCAATTTGGAGTTCATTTTCCCTATCAAAAGTACAATCTCCCAAGACTAGTCAAAATGTACAGAATGAGGCTGCCAAAACGCAGAGTGCTATTTCAGTCAATGTTTGGAGGTCTTCCTGAACTCCAAATTGAGCTCATGATAGCTCATTGGAAATCTCTTTGTGTCTAGTTATCATTTGACTCATCAAGAAAGTCATTTGGTCACCTTAGCTAGGAGAAATTTTGATTTCCCCAAGGTCACTCTAGAAGTGCATCAACTCTCTTGTAGCAACTATATTTCTGACATTTCTCTAAAACCATGAGACCTGTGTACAAACTGAAGGAGGTTTTTCTTCTTGGGTCTATGATGAACAAAAACCTCTCTCACTTTTGTCAAATTCATCTTTTCTTGCTCAGAAACACAGTTTGAAGAAAAACCATCCCTTATGTGTGGTGAATGGCTTGTTCCTTGGAATGAATTCTTGACAAATGATGGAGACCTGATGTTTGATGATATGAAATGGCCTCATACCTTCTGATATCCCTTACTCCTCCTCTTCTCATATATCTCTAATCCCATAGCCAACCCTAGCTGAGTGGGAGAGGAAATTAGGGTTTAGTGCTTGTTCTCTTTTGCTTTTGCAAATGGATTTGTGCTCATGTTAACTTGATTTTTTGCAGTGGCAGGTGCTTGGAAACATCACAAGATATTTAGGAGCATCTGGGAACCAATATTACATATGAAAACATAAAATTACATCATTAATGGAGATAAAAACAAAATACCCTATTTTTACCTCAAAACAAGTTTTGAGGTGAGAACTACATTAAGCTTTCAAAATGATAAATTATGGCTTTGTTAATCATTATTGCCCTCCTCATGTCCTTGATGATCATCATTAACATGTAATTATTGTATTTGACCATGGTGGGACCCTAAAACCTAATGATACCAAACCCTAAGACCTAATGAAATGAATTGCAAAGGGAACATGAGCCATGACTGAAATATATGGAAGAGGATCAACAAGTACAAATCATGAGGGAAAATTGAAGTAAACCCTACCATCAGTGAATCCATGACCTAATGGAATGCAAACTCATTTGTATGGGACTCCTACTATGAAATGCAAAAGAGAATATTTTGATCACTGATGGCAGTGTGAAACACTGACACTAACATTGGCTCCAATGGGGATGGTAGCTCCTTGGACGTTCCAAGAACACCGTAGACCTAGTAGCCTTATCCATTGGGTATGGAGTAAGAAAAAAAATACATGTCTAAATACTGATGACTCAAAGACACAAACTGACTTGAAACTGACTCAATACTAAAACACAACTAACAAAAGAGAAAAGACGCTCGAAGTGGAGCTTATTCAATAAAACCTACTCTAACTGTTTCATTCATCACCTGATCAAATGAAATGAAACAACCAATGAAACCAAGTAATCATTCTAGCTACTGTTTGAATTCTCCGCAAGTGATTGTTTATGAGAAAGAAGAGAAAACTACTGCAATGCAACTCCATGAAAACTTGTAAACAGATCCAAATTTTCCTAGACTGAATAATGTAGATGCTCTATCTGACTCCAAAAATACTGCATAAGGATCTTGAAATTCATGTGCTCTGGGACTTAGCTCATCCAATAGATTACTTTCTTCTCCACATACCATGAATGCAAACATTCATCTAAGCTTTGTGATGAGACTCCTGCTGAAAATGACAAAGAAACCGACTGCCAGATCAAGTTTGTATCAATACTTTTTCAAGCTCATAGTTAGCTAATGGAGAAGGGCTTTGACTGCAGACATCATCCAACACATCATCTATTGGATCGTGAAAACTTGAAAAGACTGTTGCAACCCATTTTATATTGGTTCTAATGAGATTGCATGATTTTCTACAGGATGCTCATTTGAAGATATACTATGTGAAATTCCCTTCAAAAACTGAAATGATTCAAAACATAATGGTACAAAATCAACTTGCATCATTTGATCATATGTTCCATCTTCCAAGTCTTCATATGCAACTTGAAAATAAATGGCATTCGGGCACTGCAAGTCTAGATACGAGAAGTCTTGAACAAGGATTTCATTGCCCTCTAGATGGTCAAGATCAAAACTTATCGATGGTTGATTTCTGATTTCGCTAAAGTGGTCTCTGATGAACTGAAATGAAGTAAAACAAAAAGGAAAAGATCTTCACTTACTTCAAAATTTTTTGCACTTTCCTCCTCACTTCCATAGCTCATATGTAACAACTGATCACTGTATTCGAGCTGAAAGTGAACCTCCTCCTTCCACAAACCAGCTTTTGTTTTGTCTTCAAGACTAGCTTCTGTTTGGAGAACATAATCATCATCATACTGATCAAACTTAGGGAAATCATCAGTATAAAACACATCATCAAGCATACATGTCAAATCAACAGATCTCTTTTATCCAAGATGATATATAAAACAATCATTATCATATCTATGACAATTGGGATAAGAAAGGAAATGTTTTGGATCAGCCACTTGTTTTTCTTCAATCAGCGAGCCATGGTCTTGAACATCATACTCATTCCTTGTGGTGATCTTTTGCATCATCTCTTCCACTGTACTTACCAAAATGTCGATCTTTACCTCTAAAGATGTCGATTCCTCTGGATCTATGTTCTTCATCTCTTCTTCCTTCTACTTTTCCCTTCTGATCAACGAATTAGCTTCTACATCTACTGCACTGTTTTGCATCTCTTCAAGTGTTGCAAGGTTCCTTTCCCCCAGCTGAAACTCCATATCCGGATCAAAGGCTTCCGGGTAGTGTAAGAGAGCAGATCCAGGAGGAGGTCTTATAGTAATAGGAATCGAACAATAAACTTGGTTAAATATAGAAGAAAACTGTTGTACTATCTCCCCTAGTTGTCTTTTCAGCTGGTTATACTCTTCTAGAATCAAGAAAGGGTTTTGTCTGACCACCCACTTGTCAAGGAAAACTTTGACGAACTGCTGGAAATCTGAAATGCTTGCATCAGGCAGGGTTTTGAACCAACTCTTGACTTTGCCTTGCAAAGAAAGAGCAAAAAGCCTAATACTGACATCCTCTTCATCAACTTCAAAAAGGTCAAGAAAAGACTCAAAATTCAATACATGTCTCTCAGCAGTGATGTTGTCACAGTGACCATCAAATCTTGGTAGATATAGGTAATGCTTTTCAGGGAAAGCATGGAGTATAGGAGGTAAGATGAGTAGTTTGTATCGATCTGGAATTTTACAAGGTATAGGAATATGTACAAAAGGTGTAGAATTAGTCTTGGTCTCTTAAGGCTCATCAGTTTGAATACGGTCATCATAAGATTCAGAAGAAGAGTCTTGATCAAGATCAAAGGCATGCAAATATTTTGTATTCACAATCTTCAAAGGGAAAGAATCAAATACAGGTCTAGGATCTTTTCTCAAATACAATATACTTTGTAAGGCCTTCTTGACATTCTCGGGAAAAGAGAAGAAATAATTTATAACAAAGAACATAATGTCTTGGATGAAATTCCAATTTGAATAACCGATCTTCCCATATTGTCCTTTCATGTTTCTGCTGGTCGGGTTCATCCTCCAGTGGAGTCTTTGGATATGATCTCGAAACTATTTTAGAGTCGTCAGGTGAATGATTTCAGCCTTCCAGTGTCTGATCATTGTCCACCATCAACGATTAGATCTAAACTTGATACATTTTGCTGAGGAACATAAAAATACGTTCCACAGTATGGTTGCCACTATGTTATCGCCTATATTGACCTCAGGCTGAATGGAGGCAATTCTAGGGTAACCACAAACCAAGCTTAACCTGGTAGCTAGCCCTACTAGGCTAAGAGAGGGCTCTCTCCTTATGAATCTCAGTCAAGATGATTGGATCATGAACAAGATTTTATGCTAGGTATAGTAGCTCAAGGGTTTTGATTGAATTTGTTGGTATTTTTTCCAGATCAGGAGGAGCTGGGCAATTTGGGTTTGGGAGACTAAGTCAAAATTACAGGGGATTCTATAGGGCAAGGTAGGTATGATATTCAGCACCTTAAGCTTGATGGGGTGAAAGGCTAGACTAGTGAGGAGCTAAGAAGGGCCTGAGCAAGTCAAGAATCCTTCCTAAATAGATGAAAACATGAAATACTAGTGCTTTCCCAAGGCAGAGCATTAAAACCTAATGTATTCCACCTATCTGACTTGAAAACAACTAATCAGAAGAAATTATATGAAAGAGGCATACATAAATAACATGAGAACATATTAACAGAAGAAGAAACACATGCTAAAGGCCATACCACAAGAATCCCATAAAAATATATGCAACTTTATTAGTTTCCTGCCAAAACTGCTACAAAATGATAAGTGTTCAGTACATGAGCATCCAGCTGAATCAAACCCCACAAAATGACCAAGAAAACACATAATATAGACATATAAACTAATCATCCTGACCTTTAGGGGTCGAATCCATGAGAAGAGGGGCTGTTTCAACCATTTCCCAACAAAGAACTGGAATATAGGTAGTCAAACAACTTGCCTCTAAAAGAGGGAAACTGATTCATTTGCCTCAAAACCACCTATAACAAGTGAATCTACCCTATAACACTATTTTACCATTACATTTACATTCCATGTCATTAAATACATCAGTGAAATCATCCATGAGGAGAGATAAATCAAATTCAAAGTCAAAACAGGTGAATTTTAGTTCCTTGAGCAAAATGGCCCTAAGCGTAGCACCACTGGTCCTAAGCACAATGTCACTTTCCACCTGATTTTGGAGGCCTTACCCTTAGCCAAATTGAGCCCATGATATCTCATTAGAAAGGTCTTCTAGTCTAGTTTCTGGAACACCTAGAATTTTTGAATTTGGAGGTCATTTGTCCCCTCAAAACTTGAATCTACCAAGACTGCTTCTATGTGTCCAAAAAGAGGTAGAAAGGCCATTTTTGGGTAGTTTTTGGACCTTTTGGTGAACCAGATCTACTCCAAAACTTTTGAAAATTTCCAGGGTGCATGTCCTCATCATTATGAATCCAAAAATGTCAAATTTTTCTCCAATGGATGCCCCAGGAAAAGCCAGCTCTGTGCTTCTAGACAAATTTTCTGTGTTGTGAATTTCAAAATTTCAAAAATACAAAAACTTCTCAAAATTTGCCCAAATTTGGCATGGAGCACCACCATCAAGTGCTTTGGTTGGCCAAAGAGGCTTCAGCCAACATTTTGAGTCTATCTTGCTCTTTCTTTCCCTCTAAGGCTCTCCTCAACCTAGCTTTCATCCTCTTCATTCTCATGTTGCAAATTTTGTTCTGTGTCCTGTAGTGATAGGCCATGTGCCTCATCATTTGGTTATCTCTGTTGGCCCTTTGAAATAATAGATGGTGATATTGTGAAAGTTACTCTAGCCAGTGTCACTTCATAGTTATGCAAGTGATCTGCAAAAAGTCTAGCAAGCTCATGATGAAACTGGACCCTCTCCACTAGTTCACAAAATTCATAACATCCAAGGTGCCTAAAACATGAAATTGCTAGTGGACAGGCTTGAAATTCTCCTAAATTATTGGGCTCTTCTCTTATAATTTTTCCTCCCTTATGAAACTTTCTCTGCTGCCTATGTCTCTCCACTGAACTATCACTTTTTGTCTCCTCGTCATAACCAAAATCACTTCCTCTATCCATTGAACTAGCTATTTAGTTGCACAAATGTTGACAGTGTAGATGGGACAATGTAAATGGGATGATGGGTATGCTCTAGGGTTTGTAAGTGAATGTATGTAGTTTTAAACAGGGCATAGGCTATGAGAGTGAAGGGAGGGTTATGGAAATGAAAGATACTTGATGAAAAGTAGATTAGTATGGAGGGAATGATGAATGAAAGGGTTTAGTTACGAAGCTAGACAAGGAAATGGACCAAGTGATTAGGGTTTAATAATGAGAATGGAGGAGAGGTCTACAAAATGAAGTTTTCAATGTAAAAACTGTATAAGAGTAGGTACTTACTTTCAAATATGAGATTGGATGCAATTTGGGTGAAAATTTGAAGTTTGGAGTGATGGGATGGCTGTTTGCTCTAAGCACAGCGCTCCTGCCTAGACGCGCAGTGCCATGCCCTAAGCGCAACACCTCCTTCCCTAAGCGCAACCCCACTTCAGGACGACTTTTGACCACCTTCCTGATGTCCAAATTGGCCATGGGATAGCTTGTTGGAAATATTGTCGAGTCTACTTTCCAGAAAATCTTGAATTTTTCAATTTGGAGTTGATTTTCCTTGTCAAATGTCCAATCTCCCAAGACTGGTCAAAATGTGTAGAATGAGGCTGCCAAAATGTAGAGTGTTGTTTAGTCAATGTTTGGAGGTCTTCATGAACTCCAAATTGAGCTCATGATAGCTCATTGGAAAACTCTTTATGTCTAGTTATCATTTGACTCATCAAGAAAGTAATTTGGTCACCTTAGCTAGGAGAAAGTTTTATTTCCCCAAGGTCACTCTAGAAGTGCATCAACTCTCTTGTAGAAACTGTATTTCTAACATTTCTCTAAAACCATGAGACCTGTGTAAAAACTGAAGGATTTTTTCTTCTTAGATCTATGATGAACAAAAATCTCTCTCACTTTTGTCAAATTCATCTTTTCTTGCTTATAAACACAGTTTGAAGAAAAACCGTCCCTTATGTGTGGAGAATGGCTTGTTCCTTGGAATGACTTCTCGACGAATGATGGAGACCTGATGTTTGAAGATATGAAATGGCCTCATACCTTCTGATATCCCTTATGCCTCCTCTGCTCAGATATCTTTGATCCTATAGCTGACCCTAGCTCAGTGGGAGAGGAAATTAGGGTTTAGAGCTTGTTCTCTTTTGCTTTTGCAGGTGGATTTGTGCTCATGATAACCTGATTTTTTGTAGTGGCAGGTGCTTGGCAACATCACAAGATGTTTAGGAGCAGTTGGGAACCAATATTACATATTAAAACATAAAATTACATCATTAATGGAGATAAAAACAAAATACCCTGTTTTCACCTCAAAACAAGTTTTGAGGTGAGAACTACATTAGGATTTCAAAATGATAAATTATGGCTTTGCTAATAATTATTGGCCTCGTCATGTCATTGCTGATCATTATTGGCCTCCTCATGTCCTTTCTAATCATTATTGGCATGTAATTATTGGATTTGACCATGGTGGGACCCTAAAATCAAATGAGACCAAACCCTAAGACCTAATGAAATGAATTGTAAAGGGAACATGAGCCATGACTGAAATATATGGAAGAGGATCAGCAAGTACAGATCATGAGGGAAAATTGAAGTAAATCCTACCATCAGTGAATCCATGACCTAATGAAATGCAAACTCTCAGTATGGGACTCCTACTATGAAATGCAAAAGAGCAGATTTTGATCACTGATGGCAGTGTGAAACACTGACACTAACAACAACTCTTTGTAATTTTGTGAAGCAATGCACTTGAAAATTCTATTAAATTGTTATCATGCCTAAGATTGAATGTTTAAAAAGTTTTTGCATAAATTCCTTATGAATTTAATGGTTATAAGTTGCTGGATGTATTTATATAAAAGATCAAAAAGTTAGAAAAATTCTAACTCTGTTGAAGCACTGGAAAAACTGGTAAATTTCAAGTTAAAAATAAAATTATGGTTCAACAGGTTGGCTAGGTTAAAGGGGGACAGGTCGGCCAAAAAGGCCCGCTCTCTATTGAGATTTTCCCCAACCTCCGACGTGACTATAGGTCAGAGCTTGGTGGGGTTGGGAGGTTGGCAGGTCAGTGGTCGATCCGACCTCGACCTAGGTCGGAGGTTGGGGGTCAAGTCTGGCCATTTAAAATTTAAAATGTAGTTGATGGAAGGAGGGTAGACACCGACTTCCCTTCGAATTCGTGTCTGCCACATCAAACTGTACAAAATGGTCATGTGTTAGGTGCCATGTGGGTTTTCCATGGTGGGATACATACTCATCACTTGCCACGTCAACCTCTGTGAGGCTGTCATGTGGAGGTCATGATGATGTGGTAGGAAGTTATGGTTTATCTTTAATGGACTGTAAATTTTGATCTGTAAGTTAGATTGAGATGAAATTTATATCATTGGAATCATCTCAACGAGACAAATACAACAATGTTGTCTATTTGAAATTCTAGAAAAGTTGAAAAAGTAAAAAAATTAAATCTTGTTCCCATAAATGTACTTTGGGAGTTGTGTCAGCAGAGTAACCACCTCCTTCTAACTTTGGTTGGGTTTTGGGTTAGGAGGGGTGTGTTTATAGGTGGTATAAAAGCATCCAAGTTCAACACTTGGACTAGATGAGCTCTATCATGGGCAAGAAATAAGGCACACATTTAGGTGTTAAAAGTTGGTCTTTAATTAATTGGTTGCATGCATGATTGATATGCTTTTACTATTATTGAGGAACTAACAATTTGTGTTGACAGAAATATTTTGTTGGTGATGCATGCATGTACATTGGTGCTAACATGTTTATTTGTTACAAGTTGACCTTATTATTATAGCTCTGCAAAAGCAAGTTCACGACATCATTTATTGTCATTATTTACTTTATCATGTATCTAACAATTACATGTGAATGAGGAAAAATAAAAAAGCGGTAAAAGACTAGGAAAGACAAAGAAATGAGAATAGGAATGGTATAATACAATTTTGATTAGTCACAACATGGGTATTTAGGAGTGAGGTTAAATGAAGAAGAAATATTAGTTTTCCAAGAGGGAGGGGAAAACTCCCCTGATTGGATGGATACCTTGAGAAGCCTAAAGGATGAGATCCGAAGCTTCAAAGCAGATAATGAAAGTTTGATAAAGTCTTAAGAGAGGTAGGCTAAGGTGAACGCATTCATATTGCAAAGCGTCTTAGAATTGTAGAGACAAAGGCAACATGAGTTGGGGACTAGTCATGAAGTCAGGCATAACTCTTTGGGGTCAGAAGAGAAAAAAAATGGGGCAGATGGTGGCAAGTTCTAGAAGAGGAATAGAAGGAAAGCGAGGACACTATGAGAGGAGATGTACCATTGAGCACCCTAGAAAGGAAAACCAACACTCATGGGAATCACTTTGGTTGAAATTATAGTTGTGCTACTAGGAGGTATCATAGCTATTCTTATCATCATAATCATCAGAGAAAAAGATAAAAGGACTATATGCCTAGGGAATTTAAGAAGCAATAACCATCTACATTTGATGGAGAGATGAAGAAATATGAAGATACAGAAGCATGGTTTCTTGGCATGAATTTTTTTTAGAATCCATGACTATTATAAAAACATGAAAGCAAAAGTGGCCACTTATAGTTTGAAAGAAAAAGCATACAGATGGTGGGAGTATTTGAAGAATGTAAAAGGCATAACCAAAGCGAGATTGACATGGAGTGAGTTTGAGGGCTTCTTCAGAGATAAATAATTATCAGAAAGATATTATGACAACAAGGCAAAGGATTTTTATGATATCAAATTGGGACAACTATCAGATGAAAAATACATTACCAGATTTCTGGAATTACTGAGATATGTCCCTGTTGACGTTACGTCAAACACCCTCCAAAATTTTTCCTACAATTGAATTTTGGAGCCTACTAAGGATCTTGCGATCTATCGTTCCATGGTCACTTCATGGTCGATTGATACTTTGTTAAATGTTTAATTATTCTTCTCATATTCTAAGTGTTAAAGTCACTTTCTCACACATGCTCAGTCCTTGATGAATTCATAATCACACCTTTCTTCTGTAAGCTTAGACATGTATTGTGCAGTTCTTGAGAATAAGCCTTGCGTAGTCTCTAGAAATAGAGCTTGCACAATGTTCAGTTACAATGCTTGCATTGTCACTGTTGATAGTGACTGTGCAATCCATAAGGACAATGCATTTTCCAACCTATGATAGCAATCAATGTGCAACATTGTTTAACAATCTCTCTCTCACTTTGGTTGCAATTGTACTTCTATTTTAGTGAGTTTTCTCAATTGTCACTTTTGCGCACCTTTGCTTTCACAAGTGTCACTTTCACTTTTACGACCATTGTTTTTGCTTAATTTCACTTTAAAAAGTGTCATTTTCACTTTATCTTCGCTATGGCACATGTTGATTTAACTTTCTTTAGCTTTTGCAAGTGTTGTTTTCACTTTTCCGGACTAGTGTAAGTGTCACTCTTAACTATGTTCACTCTTATATGTGTGACACCTTCACACATTCTAGAGGTAGCTCTAGCACACTCTGCTACAATATATATTCCTATATATCATTAAAATATGTTCTAGATACATTCTGACATATTAAATCACTTTTTGGTCACAATCGACAGTTCTGTTGTAGATTGTATTCTAAGTGTCGCAATGTGACATTTCGACTGTCACACTTAGAAACAAGTGTTGCTTTTCTTTCATTTCAAGGTGTGATTGTTGATCATGAGTGCTATGTAGTCCCCTGGCTTGTATTGATGGCATTCATGTGTGTGATTTTGGTTTTGGACTTGTTCGGATGTCTCTTTCCTCTCATACTCCACTGATCCCACACTTAGCCATTCTGGAGCTCTTCTTAGTCCTACTGCCTAATGTAAGTTATCAAAGCATTGATCCTCTCACCAGGTGATGAGCACTGCATGTTCATAAGTCTCATTGATGAAGTCTCTTCATCCCATACTTGTGCACTAAGTATTTCTCAAGGTCATCTCCTATGATTTCACATCGAGAACCTTCAAAGCATGGTCACCTAACCGTTGTTGCTTGAACTGACTCATTGCACTGAGCTTTGATCACTTATGCCTTGCATAGTTCATGGAGCACTCATAGTTGAAGAAAATTACCTCGTTCACCCCCTTGCAAAAGAAAAGTTGGAAATGCAAAGTCACTTCTCCCTTCACAGTGCAATGCAAAGGTCGTCCTCGTTCTTCATAGTGAATTGACATCTGCTGCTTGTCTTAGCCAACTGCACAATCTTCCTCTCCAATGAGCCTCCATTAGTGTATGGTGTATTTCTAGTGGATAGTGATTCCACCCCTAAGCCACCGCAACACTCAAATATGCTAGCATAAGAAGCTTTCCCTCAAGCACCGCGCATATCACAGTTGTAGCACCTAGTTTTTCCTTCCTTGCTGACTACAACCCCTCATTGTGCCATGCCTTATTCTACTTACCTCCCTAGCACATGTCATAGTTATAGTGGACAATGAAACATCTCCTAGATCACTTCTAAAGAGAAATGTGTAGTACACTAAGCCTGCCCTTCATTCATAACACATTTCACAGTCTCAGTCAATAAGCCATCAATCCCTGTCCACTGGACCTCCCCACTACACAAAAACTTTTCCTCTGTCTCCTACACTACGCAATGTGCAATTCTAGTCCATAATTAGACCTCTCCATAGTCAATGTGAATCCAAATTATGTGATCATTTTCTTCCTCTCCCTTCAACTTTGAGCACTGCACAGTTTCAGTTAGCAGGCTCATCACATTGCCTCTTCCACTTGCCCACTGCACTGGACCCTGAAGAACCCATCCTTATAGCACATGGTGTACTTTTAGTGAGAAGTAGTGCCTTTCCTTAGCCACTTCTAAGCCCAACAACACAATCCCTAACAAGACTTCCTCTTTCAGCCCTATCATAGACCCATCATAAGAAACTTCTTCCATGAGAAAAGTCAGGATAAAATAGATGGTTTTTCAGTATGATCTTACCTTGTCATGAGTGAATTTCATTGGCAGGTGTACCACCTCAACATAGCAAGGTGGTGCTCAAGTAAGATGTCAAGAGAGGATACAAAGAGGCACTTCCAGAGAAAAAGCACAAAGAAGAACCATCATGAAGACATGAAGAGATCATAGACCATGACAGAATGAAGACATTTCGTGATGACTCAAAAGGTCCCAATATTGACCCAAGATGCTTTGGAGGGTGATGATGAAGTAATGATCATATAAATAATCAAGAATGCAAGAAAAAACAACAAAGAGAGCATCTTGGCATTGCCACATCATCATGAAGTTCCATGTCATCATTTCCAAGTCATGTCTTGTACAAGTTCCATCACAATGTCACATGTTTCCATGTGTCTTGCCACATGACATGGAATGTAAATTATGTACTATAAAAAATGGAAAAATGTAAATGTGTGGAAATCCAAGAGTCATGTGTGGAATATGAAAAGTCACACGTGGACCAAAGATTCAATAGAAGTTCAAAGGTCATGTAGGAGTCCAAAAGTCATGAGGTTAACTCAAGAGTCGTAGGGGATATGAAAGGTCGTTCCTCTTGTTATAAAAGAAACCTCATAACTCAAGCAAAGGTATTTTGGAGGCTTAGACTTTGGAGAAATATCCTTGGATTATCTATCTTGGCATAAGAGAGAAGATCATTGTTTTGGAGAAGCAATACATTACTTAATGTTCCACTGATGGAGCTAGTGGCTCCCCATTGTAACTGTGCACTTAGATCTTTCACTTAATAATCAGAAGCTCATTGAGCCAACACACTTTCATGCATGTATCGTGAATGTTGTAAGACTTATTTAGATGTTTGTGGTATATGTTATTCTCGTACGTACTAAAGAAATTAAACTACTTCATTGGCTTTGGTGCTTATCTTGTTGAATGTGTGTTGTATTTTCTTTAATTACTCTTGTACCTATGTGAACTATTTCGCTAGATAACTAATGAATATTTCCTTTCTCTCGTGTGCCTCTCTTAGGATAATACTATTACTTTCCTTCTAGAGACTCACTTTTGTCTCCCTGATCATGAAGGCCTCCTCTTACACATTGCAATTGGTGTTTCATAGTGTCAACTTACTTGTTGATTTCAAAGGTTATGTGCATAATATCTTATGTTACTCATTAGCCAAGGAAAACCTTAGAGTTATGGTGACCAGGCAGATACTCCGGATGGGGCTCCTACTCCAAACGGTGTGAGGTCTAATTGGGACTTCATATCGAGGAGACCGCCTATATGTTGGCAGTATCCAACACCGTCAACAGTGCCATATCTCAATGAGGATAAGGAAAAAGTTCAACGATTTATTAATGGGTTTCCCATTTCATTTAAATATTTCATTGAGTTCTGTGAACCTAAAACTTTGGATGATGCCATAAAAAAAATAAAACACTGGTATGAACAAGAAAAGTGCATGCCAGAATTTAAAAGTGATTGGAATGCAAGGAACAACAGTAAGGTGTTGACGGTGTTGGACTCGCCAACATTTAGGGGATCTCCCTGATATGAAGTCCCAATTAGACCTCACACCATTTGGTGTAGGAATCCCATCTGGTATAAAGTCTTGTCTGCCTAATACTTAAAGGTTTGACTTGGTTCTAGCTGTTAACATAAGAGAGTGATGCAATGGTATCTTCGAAAAGAAAGGTGAGTGTGCAACACAACTGTGTCTAGCTTTTGTTACTGCGAAATGGGGAGAAAAGTGAGCCTCTAAGTGAGAGGTAATAGTACCACCTAGGAAGAGACACACATGAACCAGAAGGACTTGTCTAACATCCAATGGAATAATCCACATCGGATGCGACAATCATTACAACAAATGAACAAGGGAAGATACGTCTAACATCCAGTGGAATAGTCCACAGCGGATGTGACAATTGTTATAACCGATAAGTAAAGAAAGGTATGTATAGTATCCCATGGAATAGTCCACAAGGATGAGACAATAATAACAACCATTGCAGTACATTCTCAACAAATATGCGTTCACAGTAAGGCGAAAGGAAACATAGTCTAATACAAAACATTCATAAGTCATGCAAGGAGAATGTGTTTGCTTTAAATGGCTTCTATTATTAAGAAAAAGTTCCAAGACACATATTTACATTCTACATCACTAGCCCCAGTAGTGGGACATTGGAGCCACTCCTTGCTCCTCAAAGATCTAGCTGATCTCTTTAATGCCTTGCAGGAGGAGCCAAGATGAAAATTCCTTTGCTCATGCAATGAGGGGGTATATATAACCAAGGGGTGATGCTTACCCCTTGTGACTCTTTAACTACCCTCATGACTTTTCAACTTACATGACTCTTCATATTCATGTGTGTCCATTGGACTTCCACTCTACAACACATTTGATTTACACTTACATGGCCCACAATAGTGATGTGTCATATGACAACTCATGACACGACTTGACATGACACTGCTAACATGGACTAGCTTGATGATGTGGCAATGTCAAGCTGCTATTACTACTGAGTGATAGATGTGTTCTTGGGTATGCTTTTTCTTATCCTCCACATAGCTTGATGATGTAGGGTCTTCAATGATCTTCGATCTTGGAAGGTGGTTACACACTTGTGTTCCTTTTGCTTTCTCTTGGTAGGTCCACTCATCCATTCAACTATAATTGAGTCTTTAGGCATGCTTCCCTCCTTCTTCTCCTTCTTCATCATCTCGTAATGGCTTGATAGTGTAAATGTTCTTGCAATTCACTCATGACGGGATGAAATCAATCTGAAAACTCGCTATCCTAAGATGATGCATTATTATCCATGAAATAAGCCCCAAACATGTGATAGATTGGGAGAGAGGGCCCAGTAACTACACATTGCGCAGTTCTAGGTGACAAGGAGAGAGCTTGATCACTGAGACTGAACAAGGTGCAACTCAGGCTTGACTGAGGAACTTTTTAGCATAGTCCATGCTAAGGAAAGAAATTGTGCAATGGCCGCTAGGAGTCAGGATTGTGTAGGTCATTCTAGCAGTGGGTGATGTGGGATGAGGTCTTGAGGGGTCACTTATGCACAATTTTGAGAGGCAAGGGGGACTGGCAATAAAGAGAACTGAAGGACAAATCTGCACAATTCTTGGGGTCAGTGAGCTCCAACTGAGGGAGGGAACTAGAGACACATCTGCGTAGTTATGGAGGCCAAGGGAGGTTGGGATCTCTGCACATTCCAGGGTTCTAGTAGGTAAGGAGAAAAACTTGAGGACTAAAAGTGCGAAGTGAACAATTCAAGTTAGACTGAGGGGGACAATTGCACAATTTTGGAGGTCAAGGAAGGTTGTCGGAATCTAGAATTGCGTAGTAAAACTGCCCTAGAGGACAGTGACTGCGTAGTTCCAGACATAAAGGCCACATTACTAAGGGTTGATACTACGTAGTGCATAGTTCAGTCATGGCTTGGTAAAGCTGAGTTGCCTGGTTGGGAAGATTTTCTAAAAATTTCTAAGTGCGGGAGGAAGATAGACTTGTCATGAACTTGAACGGTGACCACTCACTTAGCATACTTAAACGACACGACATCATAGACTACCGAAACAACAAGACAAGAATTACTCTCTGTGTGATTGTCTCATGACACGATGTCATGACAAGTGCGACACTTGAGATAGACTTTAGGACGACCGTGACAACACTTGTGCGATAGTTTCTCAAAACTTTGTGTATGAGTGCGACATGTGTTTACATGTCTTGGACAACTTCTATACACAAAGACCAACCTTCAAAAATACTAGAAAAGGTTCACAAACATGACATATTAGTCAAAACATGCCAAAATATGACAATTAATCCAACAAGCAAACACATTCAAAGGACTTGGGGAAGGCTCATTAAATGAGCTTAAGTGTTTGCAACAATCAAGGGAAAGACCAAGGAAGGCTCTGAAATTTGAGTGCAAGCTAAATTTTTGGAGGGTGTTGTAGCCGCTACAACATAAGGATAAGAATAAATGGCCCAAGAAAACTATGGATAAGAAGGAAGGAATGCACATAGCTAGTGCAAATCGATCTCAGTAAAAATTTAGTTCAACTGCCAAAGGAAATGCACATCAACACAAAGGAGAGAAACACATAAATGAAAGTAAATAACCATTGTAATGCTAGATATGTGGGGAAAATCACTGAAATAGGGATTTCCAACACTAGAAAAATGCAGGTCCAAAATTTTACAGTGCCTAGAAAGCTCGAACTATGGGGGATGTGGCACAGAGTCTACCCATAATCTATGCAGCTGTGGATATTCTCCAGGAAGACCATAAGGCATCCATATTTGAGATGGAAGGTAAGCTATGTAATCAGATTATTTCTATTTTAATTGATCCTACTTCTAATTATAGTTATATCAGTCTGGAGCTCATGGAGAAATGCATATTGGTCAAAGAATTGAAAGTAGAACCATGGTTAGTTCAGTTGGAAATGAGAACCAAGATAAAAAATAATTATTGGGTGAAATCGTGTGCATTTGAGCTCAATGACATGCCAACAACAACACATTTAAATTTGTTGCCATTGGGTGCGTACAACATGTTATTGGGCATGGATTGGTTGTACATGCACAAAACTAAAGTTGACTGTTATGAAAAGGCAATTGAATGCCTGAATGATGTTGGAGAAAGAAAAATTTTGCAGGGTAAGTAGAAGCCAACTTCAACGAGTCTAATTACAACCATGTAGGCTACGCGTAGTTATCATAAGGGGTGTAAATTATTTGTTGTACAAATTTTTAGTGATGGAAAAGCTAATGAAAAAGTTGGGTAACAAGAAATAGAAGCACTGGAGAGGTATCCTATGTTGCAGAAATATAGAGACGTGTTTCCAACTGATATTATGGGGCTACCTCCTCATAGAGAAGTTGATTTCTCTATCGAATTAGTGCCTAGAGCAGCACCAATGTCTAAGAGACCATAGTGGATGAATACGCCTAAGCTAGTTGAGTTAAAAATATAGTTGAAAGAGATGCTTGATAAAGGTTACATACGACCAAGTGTATCATCGTGGGGATCTCCAATATTATTTTTGAAGAAAACAGATTGGCACTTAAACTTTGCATTGATTACAGGCAGTTAAATAAAGTGTCTATCAAGAATCAGTATATGTTGCCACAAATTGATGACTTATTTAATCTGTTAAGAGGAGCATCGATCTTCTCCAAGATAGATTTGAGATCAGGGTATCGTCAAGTGTGCATCAAAGAAGAATACATCCATAATACTACATTTCAAAAAAGATATGGGCACTATGAGTTTGTAGTGGTACCTTTTGGGCTTACTAACACCCTTGCCATTTTCATGTGTTTAATGAATAGTGTGTTGCGTCCTTACTTGGACAAGTTTGTGATTATCTTTTTTGATGATATATTGGTCTATACTTGAAGACTGAAGAAGCACATGAGAAGTACCTAGCTACAATGCTATAGTCGTTGAGGGAACACAATTTTTATGCAAGTCTCAACAGGTGTGATTTATTCCAATCACATATACACTATTTGGGGCACATTGTCTCCAAGGAGGGGATATCAGTTGATTTGGAGAAGGTTAAGGCCATCATGGAATGACCAACACTGAAAAATGTAAACAATATGATATCATTCATGGGATTTCTAGGCTATTGCAAGAGGTTCATTAGAAACTTCTTTGAGATAGAATATCCTATCACATACTTGCAGAGGAAAGGAAAGAAGTGTGAGTGGACAACGAAATGTGTAGCAAACTTTGAGAAATTGAAGAAGTTTCTCACTAATGCACCCATGTTGAGGATTGTAGATCCGAACAAATATTTTTTGGTTTATACAGACTCAATGGAGTCTTGATCTAGGAAGGACAAGCAGTTTGTTATGAGTCACGAAAATTAAATGAGCATGAGACAAACTATGTGAATCATGTTATGGAGTTAGCCACCATTATTCATGCATTGAGGATGTGGAGGCATTGCCTCCTCAGTAGAAATTTCACACTCATGACAACTCATGGTGGACTCAAATATTTGTTTGATCAACCTAAGTTGAACAAAGATAAGCTAGATGGCTAGCTACACTTAGCGAATTCGACTTTGGGATCAAGTACATCAAAGGCAAGGAGAACAAGGTTGTTGATGCATTCAACATAATAGTTCAATTGAATTACATGACAACCATAAGTTCTTATGGAATGGACCTAGTATAACAAATCAAGTGTGAAAGACAACACGATGATAAATATTATCAAGTGAAGGAAAATATGCAACAAGATGGTGAGGATGAGGAATATCATCTCACAAATGAGGGTCTAATTAGATTCAAGAACATAATCTATGTACCCAATAATAATGATTTAAGGAGGTTCATAATAAGAGAGTTCCATGCAAAACCATATTCCTGCCACCCAAGATACCAAAATACTCTCACAATCATCAAGAAGTTTTATTATTGGCCTAATTTCAAAAAGGAAGTGGTTGATTTTGTTTCCAAATTCATAGAATGCAAGGAGGTGAAGGCTAAATGTAAACATATAGTAGGTTTATTACGACCCATTCCCACCCCAGAATGGAAGTGGGAAGTGATCTCCATGGACTTCATCACTGAATTACCAAGAACTTCAAAATAACATGATGCGATTATGGTGGTGATTGACAAGTTGAGTAAGGTGGCTCAATTTGTAGCAGTTAAATCCACCAATTTAGTTAGTGAGGTGGCTCAATTCTTTATAAAGGAGATTGTGAGTTTGCATGGAGCTCCCAAGAAAATTATTTCAAATAGAGATGCCAAATTCTGGAAGAAATTATTTATATGATTGGGGATAGAATTGTCTTTTAATACATATTATCATCCACAAACAAATGGGAAAACAAAGAGGACAAATAGAATCCTTGAAGGCATGTTGAGGATGTATGTGACGCACTAGAAAAAGAAGTGGGAAGAGTATCTTCCACTTGCAGAGTTTGCATACAAAAATAGGTATCATGAGTCTTTAAAGATGAGCCCATTTGAGGCATTGTATGTGTTGTAGCTTATGTTGTGTTTTTATCTTTATTTATTAGATATATCACTATTGGGGGTTCACCTCAATGAAACTTCTTTATATTATTTACGCCCCGCAAAGTCTAAAAGACATGAAGTATTTATTTATTTCATAGCGGAACACAAAAGAAACTGTTAAAGTGTTAAAGGGCAGGACCCGAAAGGTATATACATTGTGGTTTAAAGTCCCGTTGGGTTTGTTGCACCGCAGAGCAATGGACGTTGGGTTCCACTGATTGCGACTTGCGATGACAGACCCAAAAAGATATATATTATGTTTTATAAGCCCCGAAGGGTCTGCGAGGCGTACGAAAAGGCAGATTTAAAGTTACAAGTGGGATTTCGGGCGGAGCAAAAATGGTAAGTGGTTTTTATTGGAGCTCACCCGATCCCACTTATCATTCGACATGTAGCAGCTGGGTGGAGAGAGAAAACTGCCCATTTCGGGCGGGTATTCTCCGGGCTTATGTCCCACCTGAAATCTTTATAGACTGTCTGATCCGAAAAGCGCAGATCTACGGTGGGGATATATCAGCAGAAAAGGTATACCTCGATAGTTGTGTGGAGCCCATATTAAAGGTGGAAAAGGCATGTTTTATTGAATATTTCTATTATAAAAGGTATATAATGGAAAAGGAGTAAATATGAAGGATTTATGCATAAGTCCAATATTACCATAGCTATGCGGCTTAAGGGTGCGTAAAGTTAAGTTTTGCAGTTATATATCAGGCCGATTGTGATTTGTGATGGAAGTCAACGGAGCGCTGAACGAGCGGATTTGACAGATTTATAAAGCAAGATTAACTCTTTTGAGTTCCGTATTAATCAAAGGTTTGCATGGAAAATCAGGGTTAGAGCCGAATCTGAAGAGGAAGACAATCAGGTATGTTTTCTTTGTATTTTGGCCAATCAAAATGCCCATGTAAGCCCAGGATTACACAAGCTAAACACATTTCATTACGACTAAAACAAATTAAGCATCATTAGGGCATTTACAGAGGAATTCGACAACGGATTAACAGAGCAAGCTAGCAGTGATCGCCCCCTTCTGAATTCAGTTATGTTCCTGTTATTTCATGTTATTTGAGTTGTATTTTACCCTCTGTAAAATTCAGTAATAGTTTTTACTTCATATAGTTAGAGAAACAGTTAAATAATTTGGACAGTTTTAGAAATCAACAACTGTTCCACAATGTATAAAAAGAGGAAAATTTACAAAGAAAGGGTTCGAATTTTGGAGAACCTGGAGACTAGGCCATTGTATTCCTGATACCATCATTGATTAATGAAAGAATTAGAAGTTTCCATAAGTTTTTGGGTATAATTTTGTAACCTTCTCTGTCATGTGTCATGTTATGTTTTCTTCTTTCAAGTATAGTAATGAAGCTGTAGGTCTTTATTTGCTTATGTAGATAGAGTTAAAATTCCTTAAAAGGGCGCTCCTATGCTTGAAGTTTCCACCTTCCTTTCTAAGTTATAGATAATAGTTTCTATGGAAGATCAACATATTATCTTTAACTTCTCCAAGAGTCACAGATAGTAGTTTCTGTGTTAAGCAACATATTGTCTATGATTCAGTTCTCATTTTCATAATTCTTCTAAGTTACAGATAGTAGTTTCTGTGAAAAACTATCATATTATCTTTAACTTCTCCTTCAAGCTTTCTTCACTCATCATTTATATCTAGCAACAAATGGCATTCTAAAATGTTCTGGTCATACATGTATTAAGGGTTAAAGACCAAGCTTTCCAAGTCCTTCATTTGAGAACACAAAAAACAATAAGTGACAGTAAATAATATTTATTAATGTCTTAAGCACAATTTCTCTACAGCTAGGAAATTGGTTTCTTAAGGTACAACATTAATTGGCACCGTTGCCGGGGAGAGAAGACAAGAACACTTTTCCCTGGGTTTTCAATATTTTCCTTTGGTTGTTCAATGAGGAGGACATATTTGGTTGTTTTGAATCAAAGCAATAACTTTGGCTTCAAGGAGACCCCATACAAGATCAGATACTTCACAACAGAAGGTTCAAGACTTTTCAGATCCTGAAAAGCTAGTTTCTAGGAGGGCTGGAAAGTCTAAGATCCCAATTACACCCATCCCTACATTTTCTGCATCAGGAAGTAACTTATCCAAACATTCATCTGATAAAGAGTGATCTTTTTCATCATCTTCATTTCAGAAACATAACTGTCAAGAGAAATCTTTAGAATCTGTTACTTTTCATTTATTTGCTATAATCATTCAACCTCAACCAATAGCCACATTACCACCTCTGCACACTCCATTTACTTCTAAGTCAAGTTCCACATCTGTTGGTAATCAAGGTTCAATAAACATGGCAGTACCTACATTCGTGATGAATAGGTATGCACCCCTTCAACTGCCACAACCGTTAAATCAAATGTCATAGGATTACCTCAAAAATCTTCCTCGTTTTACAGGGGAAGATGAACAAACTACAGAAAATCACGTGTCAGTATTTTGCAATTTTGTAGGCAGCCTAAACATTGAACATTTAGATGTTATTCTAAGACTTTTTGTTTAGTCCTTGGATGGAGAAGCAAGGAAATGGTTTAAAGGACTTCCTAATAATTCTATTCCTTCTTGGGAAGAGATGGAACATTTATTCATCAAGAAATGGGGAGAAAAAAGAGACCACAGGTATTCATTAACAAAGTTTAATGCCATAAAGAATAAGTTTGATGAAACTGTGGCCAAATTTGTCAGAAGGTTTAACAAATTGTAAAATAGTCTCGGTGGAGATTAAGCCTCCTCCAGCTGGTGCAAAAATAACTTTTGTAGGGGCTTTTGAATCAAATTTTGGATTCACATTAAGGGAAAGAAGAGCTCCAACCCTTGATCAAATCCAAACATATGCTTTAGAGATAGAAGAAAATTTGGTGGCTACAGGAAAAGCACCAGAAACATAGGCTACCCAAGACAAGGGAAATGCAAAGATAGAATCCTCTCAAAGTCAATCACTGGAGGATATGTTTAAAACTTTTTCAGATAAGTTAAATAAATTGGAGTTAGAAAATAAGAATTTGCAGAAGCAAACACAGTATAATAAGAAATTTAATCCCCAATACAAAAGACAACCTTTGCAAATCTTGCAAAGGGAAAGAAAATATCAAGATCAAATTCAAGAACCATTATATATAGAGGCAGGTCTTGTTGAAAAACAAGAGCATCTTGAAGATAAAATTTTTACATTATATGTAGTGGATGAAGATGAACTTGGAATCGAAGAGGAAAAGTATGAATATGATGAAACATATGCCATTCATGTTAAAAATTGATGAATATTGCAAGAAATTCTCTGATTTTATGCAGGTTGAACTACATAAGAAATATGACTTGAGATCGAGGAAGAGATCAAGAAATCAAGAAAATGAAAGTGAGCAGCAAGTTTCAACTTCCTCACCAAAGGCGACTCCACAAGAATCTCAGCTTGTAAAACAAGTAAATAAAGGAAAGCAACAACAGAATGCAAATGGCAAGACACAGATACTTCAAGGTGAGTCTTCTCAAGATCAAACTGGAAAAATTCCTTTGGAGAGACTTGTTTCAATTCCTCAAGTAATCCCAGTCATGAAAAAAGGTGAGGAGGAGAATGAAAGGACTGCTAAACAGGGTCACTTGTTTAGTCTTACTAAGGAGTTGGAAAAGGTAAGAATTCAGGTTCCTCTTACAAAATTGACAAAAATACCTATTTATCAAAAGGATATTGCTGAGTTTGTTAGTTTGAAAGAAAATGAGATTATAAATAACACTGTAAATCTGCAGGAAGACAAACCAGTAGTGGTTTTTGGTCCACATGTAGAGGAAGTAGACCCTTCAATACCTCCTTTTTATATTTCCTTATTGGTCCATGACTTCCTCTTACATAATTGTATGTTTGATTCGAGAGCTTCACACAATCTTATGCCTTTTTTAGTGATGAACCAACTAGATCTACAAGTTACCAAACCCTATAGGGACTCGTATTCTTTTGATTCCAACAAAGTTAGGTGTCTGGGGGTTATTAAGTATCTGGAAGTGTCACTAGCCCAAATTCCAACTAGAAGCTTGGTCATGGATGTAGTACTAGCAGATATCCCAGCTAGATTTGGAATGCTTCTATCTAGGTCCTAGGGGGCTAAATTGGGCGGTGCTTTGAAACTGGATTTTACATATGCTGTTATACCAATTTTTGGTGGGGAAGAGAGGAGATTGTACAAAGAAACTAGATTTTTAAAAACAATTACAATAAATGGAGCAAGAAATTCACCTGTATATAGCCAAGATAAGGATGCCTTTGCTTGTTTCACACTGTATGATATTGCAGAGCTGGCTGAAGATAATTAGAAGCAACTTGCTTCAACCAATGTGATTACAGAGCTACAAAATGAAGGAGTGTGGAAATACTTCTTTGATGGAGCTTATTCCAAGGAAGGAACAGGTGCTGGTTTTCTTCTAATTGTGCCTGGAGGTAATATGTTCCCTTTTTCTTTTAAATTAGCGTTCAAGGCAACAAACAATGTGGCAGAATATGAGTCCTTGATTATTGCTCTACAAACAGCTAAACATATGGGAGTTAAGTCAATTTCTGTTTTTGGAGATTCGGAGATGATTATTAAGAAAATAAAATATCACTGCCAAACAAAGCACCCTAGGCTTAGGGTATACAAAAATGAGGTATGGGATTTGATTGAGAACTTTTTTGAAGCTTTTAACATCCAATTTGTTCCAAGAAATGAGAATAGATTAGCAGATTCATTGGCTATGGTTGCTGGTACTTTCAAGTCTCCTATTAATCCAAGACTAAGATATGAGGTAGGGATGAGACACAGACCCTTTGTTCCTATAATGTTAAAAATTGGCAGGCTTTTGAAGACGATCAACAGATTAAAGAATTTTTGACTATAGCTGAGGAGTTTCAGGGCATAGAAATTGGTCAGGATAAAGAAGAAACAATAGAAGTTGTAGAAATCAGTGGTTCAAAATATTTAATAGCTAATCTGAAGATTTTTCAATTGAAGGATAATATTTTGCCAAAGGGACTTATTCCTCTTGAAAAGATTTCTAACCCCAATGATGTGGCTGTTGACTCAGGGAAGGTTTCATAGGACAAACACTTTCAAGATCACACCATTGGAACTCAGGAGAAACTCAAGATGACTTGTTTTTTCAAGATTCACTGGTAGAATGGTTCTAGATTAAGCACCCAAATGCTAACCTGGTACCATTGGAAGATTGACTTCACCTGATGGAGATCAATCAGGTACATATGCAGGAACTTGTACATAAATAAGCTCAGGTGCTAAGCATTTGGTTTCCAGTTGCAGTTCTTCAAATTAATCATTAGTTGATGAATAAGGGTGACTTTCCTAGTTGGAAACTGGTTTGTAGAGGTGTCATACTTCAAGATTGTCAGGTTTCAGTTGTCAAATTTCAGGGTTTTCACAGTTTTGGACTCCATGCCCAACTAAGGCTACTGATACATGATTTTCAATACTTTTCTATCAAAGCACAAGCATTTTATCACTGTAGATATTGGTGTGGGTTCACTGTACAAAATTTTCACATAGTTAAGTTTGGTGAAGAAATATATGACTCCATGCCCAATGGATAAGGCACTGATATGTGGTTCTTAGTGCTTCTGTGGCAGAAGCACTATCCCCAGTTGGAGCCAGATGTTGTAGCTTATGTTGTGTTTTTAGCTTTATTTATTAGATATATCACTATCAAGGTTCAACTCAATGAAACTTCTTTATATTCTTTACCCCCCGCAAAGTCTAAAAGACATGAAGTATTTATTTATTTCATAGCAGAATCGCAAAAGAAACTGTTAAAGTGTTAAAGGGCCAGACCCAAAAGGTATATACATTGTGGTTTAAAGTCCCGTCGGGTCCGCCACACCGTAGAGCTATGGACGTCGGGTTTCGCTGATTGCAACTTGCGATGGCGGACCCGAATATATATATATATATATATATATATATATATATATATATATATTATGTTTTATAAGCCCCGACAAGTCCACGAGGCGTATGAAAAGGTGGATTTAAAGTTACAAGTGGGATTTCGGGTGGAGAAAAAATGGTAAGTGGTTTTTATTGGAGCTCACCCGATCCCACTTATCATCCGACACGTAGCAGCCGGGTGGAGAGAGAAAACCACCCATTTCGGGCAGGTATTCTCTGGGCTTATGTCCCACCCGAAATCTTTATAGATCGTCTAATCCGAAAAGCGCAGATCTATGGTGGGGATATATTGGTGGAAAAGGTATGCCTCGTTAGTTGTGCGGAGCTCGTATTAAAAGCAGAAAAAGCATGTTTTATGGCATATTTCTATCATAGAAGGTATATAATGGAAAAGGCGCAAATATGAAGGATTTATGCATAAGTCCAATATTACCATAGTTATGCGGCTTAAGGGTGCGTAAAATTAAGTTTTGCAGTGATATATCGGGCCGATTGGAAGTCAACGGAGCACTAAACGGGCAGATTTGACAGATTTATAAAGCAAGATTAACTCTTTTGAGTTCGTATTAATCAAAGGTTCATGTGGAAAATAAGGGTTAGAGCCGAATCTGAAGAGGAAGACAATCGGGTATGTTTTCTTTGTATTTTGGCCAATCAAAATGCCCATGTAAGCCTAGGATTACACAAGCTAAACACATTTCATTACGGCTAAAACGAATTAAGAATCATTAGGGCATTTACAGAGGAATTCAGCAGTGGATTAACAGAGCAAGCCAACTGTTATCACCCCCTTCTGAATTCAGTTATGTTCCTATTATTTCATGTTATTTTAGGTGTCTTTTACCCTTTATAAAATTCAGTAATAGTTTTTACTTCATATAGTTAGAGAAACAGTTAAATAATTTGGGCAGTTTCAGAAATCAACAACTGTTCCACAACGTACAAAAAGAGGAAAATTTACAAAGAAAGGGTTCAAATTTTAGAGAACCCGGAGACTAGGCCATTGTATTCTTGATATCATCGTTGATTAATGAAAGAATCAGAAGTTTCCATGAGTTGTTGGGTATAATTTTGTATCCTTCTCTGTCATGTGTCATGTTATGTTTTCTTCTTTCAAGTATAGTAATGAAGCTGTAGGTCTTTATTTTCTTATGTAGATAAAGTTAAATTTTCTTAAAAGAGCGCTCCTATGCTTGAAGTTTCCACCTTCCTTTCTAAGTTATAGATAATAGTTTCTGTGAAAGATCAGCATATTATCTTTAACTTCTCCAAGAGTCACAACTAGTAGTTTCCGTGTTAAGCAGAATATTGTCTATGATTTAGTTCTCATTTTCATAATTCTTCTAAGTTACAGATAGGAGTTTCTGTGAAAAACTAGCATATTATCTTTAACTTCTCCTTCAAGCTTTCTTCACTCATCATTTATATCTAGCAACAAATGGAATTCTGAAATGTTCTAGTAATACATGTATTAAGGGTTAAAAACCAAGTTTTCTAGGTCCTTCATTTGAGAACACAACAAACAATAAGTGACATTAAATAATATTTATTAATGTCTTAAGCAAAAATTCTCTGTAGCCAGGAAATTGGTTTCTTAAGGTACAACAGTATGGAAGGAGTTTTAATACTCCTATAAGTTGGAGTGATCTAGTGAATAGGGTCCTTATTGGGCTTGATATGCTAAAAGATGGAGCAACAAATTCAAATCATTAAATAGAATTTAAAGGTAGCATATGACTAGCAAAAGAGCTATGTGGATCAACATAGGGTGCATAAAGAGTTTAAAGTTGGGGAACATGTTTACTTGAGAATTAAACCCAAGAAAAGTTCCTTGAAGATTGGGTCATGTGCCAAGTTGGCACCATGGTTTTGTAGATATTTTGAGATACTTGAAAGGATAGGAACAATGGCCTATAGGCTAGCCTTACCTCCATCATTTAAAATCCATGATGTTTTCCATGTTTATTTGCTTAAAATACATTTACAAGATTTTTAATCATGTGCTTGATTGGTTTGTGCTACAGGTGGAACCAGAGGGAGAATTCCAACCAGAGAGATTATGAATTTTAGGTCAAATGAGCCTCATGCTCTGTAATCGAGCAATAGAGCAAGTCAATGTGTAGTGGAGGCACTTTGGGCCCGAAGTATCCACTTGGGAAATGGATGATTCAAAGAGGGCAACATATTTTTTTTTGTTTTTTGGTTGAAGCAAATGTGTATAAATTGTAAATCCTATAAAAAGTTATGTTTATAAAGCTCCATAAACAGTATGTGTTTATATTTAAGCATGTTCTCGTGTTGCATATGGAATAATAACATCGAGGACAATGTTTTTTTTTTAACAAGATCAGTTACTTTTGTGTTTCAAAAAAGAAAGGAGCCAAGTCCTATTACATTCTAGGAACAGTTGTTCTCAAGAGAGGTGCAAAATGGGAGTGTAGTCCATACCTTAGTCTTTGAGACCTTGATTCTAAAATTCTGAAAATTTATGAAAACATATTGTCTAACAAACTGTCCAAGTAACAAGCAGAATTTACAAAGCATAGTTAGATGATTGCATGATGTTCACCAAAATTGGTTCACTGACTCTTCTGTCCGATACCCTTTTTTCTTGCTTTACCTTGAAGAAGTATCTCCCTACTGACTTTGATTCAGTGAGTTGATGTAATCCACGACATCCTCCAAGTGCTTGCACTTATCCTTCAGCTCTTCAATTTCTTCTCTTTGCTTGTCTATTTCACTTTGCTTATGGACATTTATAATCTTCATCGCAGACATTAGATCTTTGAGAGTTTGGATGAAGCGGCCTATCATAAATCGATTAGCCTGACACATTGGACAACTCTCATTCTTTTCCACTTTTTCAAGCAGATTGCAAGACATATTTCCTTTTTGGTTTGATTTTTCAAGAGGCTTGCTTTTGCCTGGAGGAGAATCTTTGTGCTTGAGTTGGTGACTTCTTTTGTTGCTGCTTCTTTTACCTTCTGTCTGAACACTTTGCACAATCTGCTTGTGATCTTTGATGGTCATGTAGTGTTGCTTATATTGCAACTTCCTCTTACAATTATAGAGTGAATTGTTGCTCTGTTTATGAGAAATTTGAGGAGAGAGACTTATGAACTCTGGATCTTAGAGCTGAGAGTTTTTTTTGGAGGTGAAGTGAAGATGAATGGAATTGAAACAAGTCGGAATGTGACTAAAATGGAGTCTATGAGGCCAGTAATCAAGCAATGAGACAACACTAAAAAGATTATCAGTCCTAAAGCTGGTAAGTGGATAAGACTGGGAATGATAACGGAGACATAAAATGATGCTTTTACCTTGAGACTGATTATGCTTATATAATATTAGAGGGGAGAGGATTTTGATCTCTAGATCTAAGAACTGGATTTTGTTGCTGGAGATGATGTGAATATGGAGGGGATCAGATGAGAATGGAATGCATCTCAGGAGGGGTCTATGAGGCCGATTTTCATGCAACAACACCACACTAACACTTTTATCAGTCCTAAAAACAAAAAGAAGAAGGTGTTGTGAGTAACAACTGAGAAATACGACAATGTTGTTACCTTGGTTATATGTTTGGCTATTATTGATTTTACCTAGCTCTCATTCAGCTCTAGAATCTCTAGCTGCAAAACTTCGTTGGCATCCGTTTTGATTGAAATTGTGAAACTCTCTGCTTCTATACTCTATGTTTCCTACTATGACCCTCTCCCGCTGCTTTCAAAAGTGCTGATACTTCCTTTGCTGATACTTTAATTTATAGCTATTTGTGCCATGCATAAACTTGTTGCTGTGGGTTTCCTTCACGATTTCCCCCCCATAACAGCACATATTTCCACTACCCAATGCGGATGGCAATCGATGTTTTCTATGGTTTGATCGTGCCCGATATGACCTTTACCCGCTTCATTCAGTGCACGAGGACAATCACTGACTTGATTCAAATCACGATGAGTCCTTTTGGGGATTACTTGGATCCTCATCTTTAAACGAAAAGGATAATACTTGATTGTATACACTGGCAATTGTAAAGGAATCTCCTGCTCATTGCTGCTAGCTTCCTTTCCTCTGCTTGATGATTTGATGCTATTTGTCCTTCTATGATTTTCGAACCAGTCCTCAAAGGAGAACAAATTAAGGGATGTTTTCTTCATAGATTTTGTTGTTTTCTTTCACATTTCCCGCTTGTCTTTCCACTGCCTTGTTGGCTATTGAGTCTGCTTCTTTGTTTTGAGTTCTTAAGACATGCTTATATGCTATTTTCCCCATGTTTTTTGTGTTTGATATAATTCTCTGTCTTATTTTGTTTAAGGCTAAACTTTTGATTCCTTCTCTGCTTCCATCGCTGCTATGATTATTACAGAGTCCCCAATTATTATTGGATCTTTAATCTCTTTTTTTAAAAATCTTAGTGCTTATCAGCCAATTATATGCTTCTGCCCTGTTATTTGTCATCTTTCCTAGACCCCATTGATATGTTGTTATTTTCTTACCATTCGGGTCTAGGATTAGGACACTTGCCCCTGCCCTGCCTGGATTATTCTTTGAGGCTCCATCAAAAAATAATATGTACTTTTTCTGTTCTTTGATGCACTCTGCCATCTCCATGCCATTCAGACGAAGTTTCCAGTCCCTATTTTTTGCCATACCTTTATTTATTTTTTTGTAGACTCCAGATTTGTCTTCAAGATACCATTCTCTTTCTTCTTGCTGCAAGCTATTCTGATTGACTCTTGCTACTTTGTTTATACTTATTATTTCCGAAACATGTCCCCAAGTCTTCGATATAATAGTCCCTATGTTTGGCTTTTTCCCCTTAAAGATGCACTTGTTTCTAGCTAGCCATAGTCGCCAGCAAAGAATAGAGGGCAGACATTTCCAAATTCTATTTATGACTATTTTTTTCTTCTTGGTATAGGGGTAGCTTTGGACCCAATTTTTGTGGAGACTTGACAGCTGAATTGTGGTGTCTATGCTTAGTTCTATTGGACTTATTAACTGCTTCAAGCATTCTCTTGCCATAGTGCAATTCATAAATAAGTGTTGAATGTTTTCCTCTTCCCTTTGGAACATGACACATTTGCAGGGTCCTTGAAAGCCTTTCTTTTTTATGTTTTCCGCAGTGGGTATTTTGCCTTTCAGCAGTGACCAAGTAAAGAATTTGATTTTAGGAAAACACTCATTTTTCCATACTGCTGTCCAGAGATTCCAATCCTCATGACTGTTATAATTTTGAAGATAATTGTAACCTGATTTCACTGTATACTTTCCTCCAGTTGGATCCCAAATAAACTCATCTTGATCTTCTTTCTTTATAGGCGCTGCTCCTACTAAGAGAGTTTTTAGTTCTTCCCATTGGCTTCTCAACCTTGGAGGTAATGCCGACACTCTCCCGTTTGTCCAGATATTTTGTTCCCATTCAGAAATAGAATATAAGGTGGTTAGGTTTGTCTCCTCCATCCATTCTTTTAATCCTCTTAGATTTAGCTGCTCTCTTAGTGGATCTGCTCCCATTATTCTATCATCCCAGATTGAGATTGTTTTCCCATTCCTAGGACTTTTGGAAATTTGATCTCTTATATGTGGAACGATCTTTTTAACCAATTTCCAGACCTGTGTACAAGGCCGATCTGGAATTATTTCAGTGAGGATTTTTGTCCTTTAGCAGTTTAAATATTTTCTTGTTAAATCTTTTCCCCACCACTGTTCTTTTGCATTTATCATTCTCCAAACTAACTTGATCCCAAGTGCACTATTCATCAGTCCTGGTATCCGGATTGAGATCCCTCCTTTCTCATAAGGAAGAGTTACTTGTTCCCATCGAACAAGGCTGAATTTTTTATTTTCTTGTTTTCCTCCTTGCCAGAGAAAACTTCTGATAATTAATTCCATTTTTTTGTGGGCACTTGCTGGAGCCATTATTATGACATACTGATATATTTGTAGATCTGAAAGGAGGGCCTTTATCATTATTGTTCTTCTTGCAAGGTTGAGCCACATCATTCTCCAACTCTGAATTTTCCACCTCATTTTTTCTACATGCTTATTCCATACCTCTGACTTGACCACTTATTTTGCTAATGGTAATCTTAGGTATATAAAATGGCTCCATTTTAATTGTATCGGTATTTCCATTATATGGGATATTCTCTGCATTGTGCTTATTGAGACATTCCAACTGTAAATTCTGCATTTTCAGTTGTTTAGGAGTCCTCCTGAACATGGATAAAGTCATATAAAACCTTTTTAAAATGTTTTTCAATGATGCCAAAGGCTCCCCCAATGAGGAGGGTGTCATCTGCAAGGAGGGAGTGGTTAATCTCTTTGACTCCTCTTGAGATCCGGATACCTGTTTTTTTTTTCCCTTTGATTTTCTAGCTGTACACTTAATGATTCTGCCATAATAATATAAAGGAAGGGGGAGAGAGGACAACCTTGTCTCGACCCTCTAGAGCTTTGGAAGAAATTTCTTGGCCTTCCATTAATCAAAGGAGATATCCAAGGATTGGTGATGCAAGTCATAATGATGTCTATGAACTTGGATGAGATGCCCAAATTTTGAAGGACAACAACAAGAAAGTTGTGATTCACTCTGTCGAAGGCATTGGCCATATCCAACTTGATGACCATTCCCTTTTCTTTTCTTTGTATAATATTGTGTATGGCTTCATGTACAATTATTACATTGTCAGTAATTTGTCTTCTTGGTACAAAACCACCTTGATTTTCTGAGATGATGCATGGCATAATTTTTTTTAATCTATTTGCCAAAATTTTTGTGATTATTTTGTAGGAAGAGTTACACAAGGAGATAGGCCTGTATCTATCAAAGGAAATTGGGTTTGACTCTTTAGGGATGAGAGCCAAGAAGGAGGCTTTTGTATTTCCCCCAACTTTATTTTTTTTGAAAACATTTTTGATCATTCTCACAAAGTATTTCTTGATAGTTTCCCAATGGTTCCTATAGAAAGCAATTGTGAATCTGTTCGGTCCTGGGGCTTTTTGTGGGTGTAGACTCCTCACTGCTTCTTTGATTTCCTCCTCAGTGACCTCTTTATCTAAATCTCTGTTTTGTTGCCCGCTCATTTTTTTTTTAATTTGCTGTAAAAATTCCTCGCTGTCCACCTACTGGTCCCTTGTTGAAAGGAGATTTTTGTAGTGGTTGTGAGCTGCCTTTTTAATTTCTTCTATTCCTCTTATTTCTTGTCCCTCTACTTGAATTTTCTCAATCTGATTTCTAGCTCTCCTTATTTTCATAATATTATGAAAAAAGGCGGTATTTTTATCCCCCGCTTTCAACCATAAGCATCTTGATTTCTACCTGCTCTCTTCTTCCTCTTGCCGATTTTTCTTGTATAAGTCCAAAAAGATCTCTTTTTCTTGTACATAATCTTGCTCACTCTCTTGTTTGTTTTCTTTTTCCTTACTAATGTTGTCCAACTTTCCTTGAAGTTCTATTTTGTTTGCTTTTTCTTTGAGTGCATTTTCTCTTGCCCATGATTTTAGGTGAAGTATTAAATTTTTTAACTTGTTTCCCACACATAATGAGGAGAGCCTATTACATTGGTTTTCCAACTTTCTCTCATTTGTTTGCCGAAGTCCTCTTTGCTGTCCCATATTTTATTATATTTGAAAGGGAGCGGACCTTGGTTTTCCAGCCTACCCAAGATCAACACCACTGGCTTATGGTCTGAAGTTGACGCGTGTACAATTTTACTTTTCACTATGGTGAATATTGCTACTATATTTTCATGAATCAGAATTTTATCTAATCTTTCCTTTATGTTATGTTTTCCTATTCTTTTGTTGCTCTAGGTGTACTTTCCATTACTTGGTGGAATGTCAAGTAATTTTTGTTCTTCAATGATTTCTTCCAGCGCTACTCTTGAAGGGTCATTGTAGTAATTACCTCCCAACTTCTCGTTTATATTTATAATCAGATTTAAATCTCCTCCAAAAATTAGTTTGCCTCTTTTCCTTTCTGCTGCTTCTTCTTTTGCTGACTTCCAACATTATTCTTTGCCTCTGTAGTGGTTGGGGGAGTAAATGTTTATGATGCAATACTCCTCCTTTGTACTGTTATTTTTCAGATATGTTCTTACCCAATGATTATTGATTTTTTGGTTGACTAGATCCCATTTCCTTTTGTTCCACATTGTGCATATTCCACCTGAGGCTTCACTAGAATCTATAGTTGTTCCTTCAAATTATTTTTGTTTTTGAATCATTTTTTGAGATTCTTGTTTGCTTACTTTGGTCTCTTGGATCATAAAGATGTTTGGTTGCTCTTGTTTTATTATATCCCTGATTGCGTTGATTTTAAAGGCGGTTCCAAGACCCCTACTATTCCAAGAGACCGTAATCATTACTTACTGTTTTTATGGTGTGTCCCTCCCTTTTCTTTGTGCTGATATTTTCCATCGCTTCCCATCTGCTTACCAAGGAAAGAATCGATTGGCTGTTGTGTTCCTATGGCCATTTCCTTTGCTGCTACCTCATCCCTTATTTCTTTATTAGATTTCCTTCCCTCTTTTTTTGGCTGATCCCATACTTGGGTGTTTTCTTTTGCTTTGTTTCTAGTTTGGATTTCATCTATTGTGGGCGGAGGAGGGGATGGGATTTGGATGGGGGAGGAGATGAGAGCTAATGCATTGGATGGTGGAGGTAATCTTGGAGAGGGAAAATCGTATCCCAAAGTTTCAAATGGATTTGAGGATGTAATAACTGGCGGGGAGATATTTATTGGAGGTACAGGGGATGCTTCATTGGTCTCTTGAGGCTGTGAGGAGGTTGTTGCATTTTGTTTATTGAGAGGCTTCTTTCTTTTAACTTGTTCCCATGTGTCTTCTTGAGCTTCAACACTTTCATTTTTTTTATTTTTACTACATCTATTTGCGAAATGACTGTATTCATGACATACCTTGCATTTAAATGGGATTTTCTCGTAGTCTAGTTGCTGAATATGTGTCCATTGATCCACCTTGATCCTTATTGCCTCGGGTAGACCTTTCCCCAGGTCTACTTCCACACAAATTATTGTGCAGGCATGCATGTTGTCTTTGGGTTCGCACCTGTCAATGTGTTTGCCTATCACATTTCCAGTGGCTCTTACTGAGTCATCACCCCAGCAGTGAAGGGGTAGATGCGACAACCTGACCCAAAACGGGACCGCACTTGGGGTATCCATCTCTGGATCGAAGTCTGGTGTCCATCTATTCAGATATAGTCCTCTCAAATCCATAAAATAAGGTCCATTTCTGAATATTAAGTCTTTGTCTTCCTTTGTTTCAAATAGGAAAGTATAGTATCCCCTTCCACATAAATGAATAGTTATCTTTCCTTGTGTATTTGCACTCCAATTTCTTTCTACCCATTTCTGAACTGATCTGGGAGAAGGCCAAAGCCCTATGAACTGTCCCACAAGATCATATTTACTAAGGAAATGATAGCTTTTCTTGGGAGAGTAGACGGTAGTGATATCTCTGGGATGTCCGCTAGTTTCTTCACGAATTTGCTGACCGATGGCTTGGTTCTTGGAGCTCCATTTTCTGATATTAGAGTTGCAAATGCTGCTTCTTTTTCATCGTTCCCTTCCTGGGAGGGGCAGTCAGCCTCTACAGAGGGGCGCATGGTTTAAAAGAACTCAGCAGCAGAAGGCTGCTGAGTAAAGGAACAACATGTGGCTGCAATGGGTGAAAGAAATAAAGCTCGCAGGGCTCATTCGAGGACAATGTTAACCCAAGGGTGATGGGTTTGTTATAGCCCCAATTAGTTAAATTTTATGTATGTAATGCTTAATTTTAAAATAAAAATAAAAATGGGTTGAGTTATGGGACAGGGATTCCAAAGGGATGGGGTGATCACTTGTTGTGGTAATTATTTGTTGGAAATAATATTAATGTGCAAAAAATTTAAAATGAAGAATGGTAGGTTGCCCACTGGTAAGAAATGCTAGCCACTTACTGCATTAAACAAACAAAAACTACTTTTAAACCACCTGGGGAACAAATGGACAAGTGGCATATTTTCTTTGGTTGACAAGATATTGCTGGAAAGAGTTACTACCAAGAGAGAGAGATGGCAAGAGAAAGAGAAATTGAACTACTGGAAAGAGGGAAACTCAAAAAAGAATTCAAACAACCAAGAGCACAACACAATAGAGAGAAGAGGAAGTGGAAATATCTGGAATAAATGGGAGGAACAAGAGGAAGAAAAAAGCAAAGGAAAAGAAGAGAGATGGAGAGGAGAAAGAAGAGAGTAGGAAACAATAAGAAAGAGAAAAAAACTGAATGCAAAGAGAAGGTTGAACAACTAAAAAGAATGAGATTTTTGGTTGGTAAGAGAGTAGGAAGAAATCACCAGGTGAGTAATTAATTGCCTCTCGAGTCCCTGTTTGCCAGGAGGGTGGAGAATGGTGTTTTTCAAGAAATCCTTAAGGGTTGGGGTGGAGAAATTAGTCTTGGAAAATTCTTGGAGAATTTCTGGATGTTTCCTTGCTATATTTTGATTTTATTGTAAGTTCTAGAATCCATACCATGGGTGGAACCACATTATTGTGTTTTGAATGGTGGAAACAACTGGTCTCTAGAATCCCTGTGTATTTTGTTGATTTCAA
Source organism: Pinus tabuliformis (assembly GCA_031772625.1). Classification (NCBI taxonomy): domain Eukaryota; kingdom Viridiplantae; phylum Streptophyta; class Pinopsida; order Pinales; family Pinaceae; genus Pinus; species Pinus tabuliformis. The sequence continues at coordinate 60,425,860 of CM062813.1, read as the reverse complement.
CTCAGTTGGTGGGTGGAGGTGGTTGAATCTCTAGAGTCCCTGGTGCAACTAATAGATGTTTTTAATCCTTGAAGAAAATATATCCCTCAACCTCTACAATCTAACTCGGGGGTGATAGCTACAAGTGTGCCTTGGCTATAGTTGTCTATGGTTGGGTGGAGAGTCATTGTCCCATACTCAGTTACCCATTAGTTGAGATAAGTATTACTCATGTTCTCAAGAAATCAGAAATATATATGTGTGTGCTCCTATTTACATTGATGGCTTGAAAATGTTGTTATTGATGGCAAGGTTATGATTTCATTGTCTATTTGATTGACCAATGCGTTATTGTAAATGTATACAAGGTGTTGGAACAACACGTGGATGTAATGGTTATACTCATGAAATTAGTTTCATGGAATATTTCTTATTGTAGTGATAATATTTTATCTAATTATAGGATTGTGCATGTTTACTATGTGTAAATTGTAAGCTACATGAGGATGTGAAATGCACGAGTTGCATCATATTACACTAACATTCTCGATGCAAGGGTTATTTCACTATGATGGTGTTGGGTTACACTGGTAGAATTCAGTGCTCAACAATGTTAATGGATATTGTGAAATGATTAAAATCTGGTGTTTGATTGCATGTTTAATTTTTTGTATAAGTATTGGAAAACTTGTTGCATGCTAATTTTTACATTCTTGATTGAAGGGAAGGAGTCATGATGCCATCCTTTGTAGTTTCATTTTTTTTTTTTTTATATTTAATCAAGCATGCACAAGTTCATTTGTCATATTCACCTATTTTCTTAGTGGATAGGGTTATTGAGCCAAAGAGAGCAAGTTTTTGCTTTCTTAATGAGTTGCTACAACTCTCTGTAATTTTGTGAAGAAATGCACTTGAAAATGTTGTTGAATTGCTATCATGCCTAAAATTGATTGTTTCTTAAGTTTATTATTAAATTCCTTATGAATTTAATGGTTATCAGGGATTGGAAGTATTGCAAGAAAAGATCAAAAAGTTAGAAAAATTATAACTCTGTTGAAGTGCTAGAAAAACTGGTAAATTTCAAGTTAAAAATAAAATCTTTGTTCAGCAGGTCGGCCAGGTCAGAGTTTGGAAGGTCAACCAAAAAGGCACGACCTCTAGCGGGTCCACTTGGTTCTCTATGACCATAGGTCAGAGTGGTTAGGAGTCGATATGACCCCAACCCAATGCTGGGTGGAGAGGGGCCAACTCCCACCTAGGTCGAAGATCAGTGGTTAGGCCCGACCATTTAAAATTTAAAAAGTGTCTGGTGGAAGGTGGGTCAACCTTAACTTCCCTTGGAATTCATGTCTACCATGTGGATCTATCCACAACGACCATGTGTTAGGTGCCAAGTGGGTCTTCCATGGTGGGGTATGGAATCATCACCTACCTTGTGGGCCTCTATGAGGTTGCCATGTGGAGGTCTTGATGACGTGGTAGGTCATTATGATTTATCTTTATCAGGTCATAACTTTTCATTCGTAAGTCATATTGAGATGAAATTTACATCGTTGAAATCATCTGGACGAGAAGAATATGATGATGTTAACTATTTGAAATTATGGAAAAGTTGAGAAAGTCAAAATTTTTAAATCTCATTCCCATAACTATACTTTGGGAGCTGGGTTAATAGACCAACCACCTCCTTCTAACTATGGTTGGGTTTTGGGGTTATGAGGGGTGTGTTTATAATTGGCATCATTCAACCTATCCAAAGTGTTTTTTATTCAACAATGGTGATGGTTACAAAAAATGATGGTTCATAGCATATATGTCCAGATTATGGACAAATCAATGATAATTTTAATAGAAGTGTCCTCAGACGGGTAATTTTATTAATTAGAAAAAAGAAAACTTACATAAGAAGTGAGAAGCATAACACACACACACACACACACATATATATATAACCTCTCTAGCCTTATCTCAACAAGCCACGTGTGGAAACTCAAGGATAATCACCATGACAAGGTTGTGACAAGAACAATCTATCACCTAGGAAATAAAACACTTCCATAATTCACTTCATTATTCTAGAACTAATGCATTATAGAATAAAATTATTAATCTAGAAAAAGCTAATTAACTAAACAAATTTTAGGATTATGAGGTAACTGCTAGGTCCCTATAATACTAGTGATTCCCACAATACTATTGTCATTGTATCCCTTATTGTTATTATTGTGCCCCATAGAATCCCACTATTGTTATTTTTGTGCCTTTATATTATTGTTGTTATGTTGGCTTGGTTATATTGTGACCCCTTAGACTCCTATATATAGAAAAGAGGGTTTGTCATTTGTATCATCCAAGAATTAATCATTTGTGAGCTGGTTTCATAACATTTTGTATCAGAGCTTTGGATTCTAGGGTTTCACTGCTCCAAACAGGTCATCGTGGAATTTTCGCTATAACTTTTTGCTGCGATGTTTCAGAAGCACAAAAAAAAACCCATTTGGGACGAAGTCTCGCTGAACCTCGGGTCTGAATTTCATATCTTGCCTCGCTATATTTTCGGAGATATGATTTGAGGAGGTTAGGATTTTTGCAAGCTCCAAAATTTCATCTAAAACAAGTCATCGTGGAATGTTCGCTATAACGCTTTCTCTACGAAGTTTCAGAAGCTTAAAAAAAACCCATTCGAGAAGAAATCGGTCTAAACCTCAGATCCAAATTTCAGATTTTGTCTCCCTATATTTGCGGAGATATAATTTGAGGAAGTTAGGGTTTTTGCAGACCCCCGAATTACGTTCCAAACAGGTCACCTTGGGAAAATTGTCATAACTTTCTCTCTGAGCATCTTATTGAATTTTTGTAAGAAGTTGCAGAAAGAGGACGGCTTGTATTTTTTTGGGTACCATTTTTAGAACCTAAGGTTGAAACAGTGACCCACGGCACATCGTACAAGTTCGCTCTGCTGAACAAGTCTATACTCAGGTCATCTTGGGAGAATTGGCATAACTCTTCATTGGAGAATATAATCTTGATTAGACTTGCGGAGTTAGAAATATTACTCAAAGGGTTACCGTAGGAAGACATTTCAGACCTTGGAGATCCAAAATTACAGAAATACATCAGATTCAATATCAAGCTCCTACAAAGTGAAAAAAAAAGGTGTGAATTTTTTAAATTTTTTTTGCATAAGCTTGGTTTGAAAAATTAGTTTGAAAGAATTCAAAGGGCATAATGAAGCATTATTATCGGCAATTGATGCCTCGAAGAAAGAAAATGGAAACACCTAGTAAGCAACCTGAAAGCTCTAGCATGACTCATGAAAAAGAGGAAGAAATGAAACATGATATATCAAAATTACGAGACCAAGTGCAACAAATGTCACTTGCACAAAAAGTAACCGAATCTATGATGGATGGTTTAAAGAAAGACGTAGAAGTTAAGATGTATGGCGTGGAAGCTGATATGGATGGTTTAAAGAAAGGCGTGGAATCTAAGTTGGATGGTTTAAAGAAATGCGTAGAAGCTAAGATGAATGATATGGAAGTTAAGATGGACGACGTGGAAGCTAAGATGGATAGCGTGGAAGCTAAGATGGACGATTTGAAGACAGATTTGAAGACAAGCAGGGAAGATTTGAAGACAGATTTGACAAAGTTTCTACAAGAAATTCTTACTAATGGTGAAAGGGTAGTAAAGGAAACTCATGATGAGAAAAAAATAAATGTTAATCATGATTTCATAGACTCTAACATTGGATTGAAGAACCACCATGTTCCAAAGATCAATATGAGGAAGTTTGATGGCAAGGATCCTGGAACATGGATACTACAGATGGAGCAATTTTTCGATCTCCATAATGTGAAAAGCACACAAAAGGTATGCATTGTAAATTTATATTTGGAACCAAATCAATTTGTATGGTATCGATGGCTTTGCTCTCGTAAACAAATTGTCACTTGGGATATTTTTACGGATGAAATGATAGCACATTATGAGGATACAAAAAGCAACACTTTTTTAGCCAATTGATAAATCTCAAACAAAAGGGTTCAATGATGGAGCACATTAAGGACTTCCAAAAGTTGAATATACGGGTAAAAGATATTCCAGAGGAGCATAGGATTGATGTGTTCATAGGGACTTTAAAAGATAACATCCAACATGAGGTTCGCCTTTGGGAACCAGATTCATTGGAGAAGGCATTCAGGTTGTGTTGCACTAAAAATTGTCACCTTGACATTCTGCAATCTGTGTGAGTCCATTACCACTCATACTTTCCTCCTTTGCAAGTCTTAAGCCTCAGTTCCTCATATCAAGCCTTGAAAATAAGAGAAAGCCCTCAAAAGTCTTTAAAACTTTGGTTCCACACTTTCTCTTTGCATTACTTGCGGTCCCGCACCTAATGGTCATGTCTCCTATGCACCTAACCGCTCTGTCTCTGTGTTATGGGTGCGGACCCCTGTAAAAGTTAAAAGGCGCAAGTATATTCTAAAAAAATCACTTTCAGTCATTTCTAGAAGCTTCTGGAAGGAATATTAAGGTGGGAAGTTCGCTCTTCTAAGGTTCATGCATTCCATACCTTAAGGAGCTAACCCCTTGATGTGAGGAGCTTATCCCTTTGAAGGAGGATTCTATCCCTTGAAAGCTAAATATTTTTGAGGTGAAATGCTGCTGGAACTTAGTCTTCTTCAGTTGAGTTCTTATGAGGAAAGATTACATACCTCTAAGATCTAATTTGGAAGAGTGCAAGGCTTGTCAAAGTAAAGGAAATTCCTGTTTCGGACCCTAGGAAGAGCTTGTTCAACATCAAGGCTGAAAAGGTTGTAAGGTTCTTCTACTTCAAAGTTAATACAAATAAGTTTGTTTTTCTCAATAAGTTGTTGATTCATGGTTTATTTTATGGATTCCTTGATCACCATAATAAACACGATTTTATGATATTTGCTATGCAGGTGATATTTGATGTTTGCTTGTTTGTGATTGCAGGTTCTCGAAGGTAACTCTTTCGAACAATTGGAAGATGGCTACTACGAACAAGCGTTGGATCTAAGGTAGGATCTTAACACCTCTATAGTATTTGTTTATAAATCACATATGTCTAGAGAAAGATAGATTTGTTTGTTTGCTTGTTGCTAGACTATCTTTTGATACTAGGGAGATTGGCCTTGTCCACAAGATTGATTTATCCGACCAACAAATTGGCAACTCCGCTGGGGAATAGATTTGGTTTTTGGTTTTCCTTTTTTTTGACTTGAGAAAAGTGTTTTCATTTCTAGTTTTTGATTGATGTATACTGGTTTGGGTAGTTTTTAAATCTGGGAGTATTTTTTGTTTTTTTCGAAGTTTTTAGGGGACCACACTTTCTCTTCACAGACAGTGCAGGAATCTCCGCACTTTTCCCTTAGTAAACAGAGCGATACCGCACTTGTCACTTCTAGAGCCTGCGGACCCTGTAAATTTTTTTGAAAAACCTAAAATATCTTTTTCCAGTTAGGTTTAGTTTTGATTTAGAAGCTTTGTGTTCTACCTAGATCTCTGTTTTTCCTGTCAAAAATCTCTTGTGAGTGAGTTTCGATGGTATTTTTGTTTTAGATGATTTTCTAGAAGTTTTGCATGCCTGGAGTGGTTTTCACATGGTCTTTTTAGTGACTCAAAGATCAGAAGCTTGAGAAACCTTAGATTACCCTGGTGTCTTTTCATCTTCTTGATGAGTATGACTTGGTTAAGAAATCTGCCCTTTGTGAGAAATAGATTTAGTTTTCTCCTTGCAAATCTTTGAACAAGCTTTGTTATAAGTTTTGAATCTCATTTTTATAAAAGAAAACATATCTGGATGTTTTTTGATTGATTTTTTATTCTGAATGAATGAATCCTTAGTTTACTGAACAACTAAGTAAAACATCCTCAAAAAGATTTGAAGCTTTTATTCAATTAGGTTTTTAAAGTTTTTAGATCTCAAGATTAGTTTTTGTAGTTTTGAGTGTTTTCTAGAACTTGTAGATCTCTTTTGAAGTAAGTTGTTTTTTGTAGTTTCGAGTTTTCAGAAAGGAAAGGGATTTATTGTGAGCATTAATTAGTAGTCTTGTTTTGAGTTCTTATTCAAAAAGACAAAAAGATTTTCTTTTCATTTACATGTTGAAAGAAAGAATTGTTTTTCAAAGAATTGCATTCTCAAACTCTTTCTTTTAGCTAGATTTTCATTGAAAGAAAAACGAATTGCTTATCATTTTAGGTGCATTTTTTAGTGTTTGGAGTTAAGTCTTCACACCATCAAAGTTTCATTTCCATACCTATTGACTTAAGGAACAACCCATAAAAGCAACGCTTAATTAAAATTGATCTAGTAATATTTTTTATTTCTAGGGCTCTTATCACCAATATAGCTTAGGCTAGTATCTTGGAGTAGGGAGTAATTAACTCTCCAAGATAGTTAAAACAAACAAGTAGCTATATCTTGCGGTAGGAAATAAATCCAATTGTAATTGATACATTCTGGGAAGCTTCTCTTAAAGGAGTCAATCACGAGATCATGTCTGAACCTTTGAGACAATCAAGTCTATTTCATTGGGAAAGATAGAAGATTTGCGCGTATTATAAATGGTAAACCTCAGATTAACCATTGTCGAGGAGCCTAGGGTCACTTGTTGGTAAACCTCAGATTGATCATGTTAAGGAGCCTTCAAGGGGATTGAACTTTGTTACTTTTCCCTTGCGCGTAGATCGGATCGTAGACTATTCCCCCAGTTGTATTTGTTGCTGTTGGTAACCTTAGTGTCCATAAACTTAAGATTATTTCCTAAGGTGATGGTGAAGGACGGGTCTCATTGTACCTGGAGCAGACGTCGACTAGACTCACTTTGACTCTCTGGGGGGTTCTCTTTACTCGAGATGGTTTTGTGAAGAAACTTGTGCCAGTCGGTTTCATTAAGCAGGTTGTCAGGGTAACTGTTCCAACCACCCTTTCTGTATTAAAATTCTACGACGTTGGATTTCATCACCAACTAGTGTTTTTAGTACGGGAAGTTACTGTTTGTGTGTGGTTTGAACTCTTATATTTTTTAGGCATGTGATTCAATTGTTTGTTTCTTTAGAGACTTTAGGTGGTTTTATTGAAATTTTCTTTGTTTGCGTGTGATTAATTAATATTTAATCGTGGCTGAATTACCGAGACAATCTCATAGACTTTAGGGTAAACCTCTCAATTATTCACCAAGCCAGCTTGAAGGGCTACGAGCTCTTGTATCACCTAGTGACAGTAGAGTTGGATCACCAGAAGCTAGAGAGTCATCTTTAATTGTTCATCCTGATTATCAAATACAAACAACAGAGTCTATTCAAGAGCCAATTTCATTTTCCGAAGTTACTGGTAGTATTTCTCCTACCAGTGAATTAGCTGAAGAACCTAAAATTTTTGAGCCTGACACTGAACCTGCTGTTACTCCAACTCAGGATTTGCTTCTCCAGCTTCTAGTAATCCTGTTTCACCTAGGGCAAGCAATATCATTACCCAAAATCTTCCTTCTGGCCTCATTTCTATTGAAGAAATTGTCAGTCCGGACGAAGACATAATTCTTCCCGAAAACCAACCAACTTTAAAACTTAGGGAGCGTGAATCAATATTCTACAGTCCTTTTAGGAGTGATGCTTGGTACGTATCATTGACAATTTTTTTAGAAAACTCGGGTCTTAGTTTTTCACCACCTCGAATTCCTTTTCATCCTACACCAAGAGGTTATTATCCATCATTGATCATGTCAAGACAGTCATCTATGTTTTCCCAAACACTGGAAACATTTTTATCTGGTGGTCCTTCTGTTCCTTCGGGGTACCAGTCACTCTCTGTTACTTTTTCAGGAGCATCTCCTCGACCGATTGAACAAGTGTTATCATCTAGTAGTAATGGAACTCAAACTTTGACGCACAACAAATCCTTATGATGTCTAGTAGTATTCCAAATCCTCAACCTCAAGGTAGTCAGTTACCACCTGGGGGGAAACTTCAAGGTAGTCAGTTACCGCCTGGGGAGCAAACCCAAGGTAGTCAGTCACCGCCTGGGGGGCAACCCCAAGGTAGTCAGTTACCGCCTGAAGGGCTTCCTCAAGTTTATCAATCTTCATGACAGTACATACCTCAAGGTCAACCCCAGACTCAGTACATACCTCAAGGTCAACCCCAGTTTCAATATATGCCTCAAGGTCAACCCTAATTTCAGTACGTGCCTCAAGGTTATCAACCTCAAGGTCAGTACCCAACTCAAGGTTTCCAACCACCTTTTGGTCAATCATTTTTACAAGGAGCTGGAAATGTACCGCTTAATTATCAGCCCTACATTCAACCAGGTTATGGTCCTCCATATGCACAACCTTTTATGGGTCCATACCCCAGAATGAATATGGTGTGGGATCCATCTCAAACTCAACAGACTATGCAACCTAATGTGCAGTTATCAAGTCAACCTGGACAACCTTTGGTTTTTGGTCCAACCCAGCAACCTGTCCAACCTACTATTCAAACCTCTGCACCTGGTTTAGTTCAATAGCATGGGCCTAGTTCACCTCGTACTCCACCTCAAACTGCTGCAACTACTGCAACCTCTGTTCAAACTACAACACCTGTTTCTGGAGTATCAACAGCTCCGATTTCTACTACCCCTGCATCAGTGCAAATTCCTTAAGTCTCTGTGCTTTAGTCGGGACCTATGGTTTAGACTTCAGTCCAGGCCTGCGGGACAATCTAGTACGATTGCCACCATTACTACAAGTCAACCACAATTTATGTATCAACCGTACCAGGGGCAGTATCAATTTGGTCCTACTGTACAAAACCCAGTTTATCAGTATCAATTGTATCCTGGCTATACTTATCAACAACCTCAACAACCCCAGTTTGGTCCAGTTAATCCTGGTTTCCCAGGAGGTTATAACATTCCTAATGCAAATCCAATTCCAGGTTATCCTGGATATCCTCCTCCTGGAACTGGTCTCGCTACTCAAGGTTTTCGCGACCCTAACCGTCAGTTACCATTTATTGCAACTTTGGATTTACCTGATTTGTCGTGCCTTACGAATGATCCAATTTACTATCTTCCATATTGGCCACCAATGCCTAGTAAGTTGCCCAGTGATATCCTGAAATTCGAGGGTAAGTCAGGAGAGGATCCGTAAAATCATGTTATGACTTATCACCTCTGGTGTGCATCTAATTCCATCATTGATGATTCAATTCGATTATGTCTTTTTCAACGAACTCTGATTGGTCTTGCTGCCAAATGGTACATTGAGTTACCACGAGGCTCTTTTTATAATTTCAGTCAGTTAGCCACTTCTTTCTTAATTCATTTTCAGTTCCCTATCAGATATGACAATGGCACGGAATTGTTAACTTCGTTCAAACAATCCACATCCACATATATTTCTGATCATATTCATGAATGGCGACGTAGAAGGCATTTGGTGAAAGTTTTCATTCCGGACCAAATTTTAGCGGAATGGTTCGTTAAATCATTATTACCTAAAATCATTGAAGATGTAGCTAAGGAAGGAGTTGTCACTGAAGAGCAAGTCATTGCTTAGGCTCAGTACCTTGACCTCGTCTATACAGAGTCAGGTACTTTACATGAAAAATCACTGATCTTCCAAAACACGGTCAAATAAATTTAGCTCCTTCAGGGTCTCATGCCGCTGACATTATGATTGGTTCAGTTAATACTAAAAGTAAGAAGAAATATTCAAAGAATTCTTCTCCTATTATAACTTTACCTGATTCCCCGACAGGAGATTTTTCTGCTGAAATTCTTGCCGATAAACATGTCGTAGAATCATCTACAGCCAAATAAAAAATTAGTAATAAAAAGAAGGGGAAGAAGAAAAACAAACAAAACTCAAAAGCGAAAATAGATAAAAAATTAATCTACTGACGAAAAACGTAAACCTCGCTATCCTTGTTTCATTTGCGATGAGGATCATTTTACTAAACACTACCCACATCGCGCAGAGGTTTCAAAAATCGTTAAAGGTTATCAAACGCCTGCTGTCTTGAAGGATCCTTTTCCTAATCAAGATAGTAAGATGATTGGTTCTTCCTCAAATTCCTCAGAAGAACCCATTATGATGATGTCTCATGTCAGGATTGCGACGCAATTGCAAGATTATGGTAGTAAAAATCCAATTGGTGGTAAAGAAGCAGAATCTTCTAATTCAAACACATCAGCTTCACCTCCTCCTAGTTTCGGTCCACTACAGATCGAGAAACCCAACCCTGAATTAGTAATCAAACTGCCTGCTAAAGGTATACTTCAGAAATCAGCTTTCAATCCACATGCGAGAGCTGCTCAGAATTATAACATTTTTGAAGACTTAGCTATTTCCCCTTTAGCAATGTCGGCTTTGGAAGTGCCGCAATCGTGCCTAGCACAACGTAAATTACTATTGTCTGCTATAGGAGCTGTCGATATTCAAGATTCGAACCTAATAATCTTTGATTTAGAGAATAGTATACCCCGCCTCCCTCATAAAATGGCTTTCCAGATTCCAGTGTTAGTAAAAAACAGACCTTGCTTTCGAACTGTGATTGATGAAGGAGCTTCTACGTATATTATGTCGATCTTGCATTGGAGATCGCTTGGTTCTCCCACACTCAATCAGTCTTTGACAATTCTAAAGGCTTTTGATGGCCGAGGGTTCCATCCTTTTGGCATTTTGCAGGATTTACCTATAGGGTTCGAAGGCAAAACCGTAAATCTAGATGTGGAAGTGGTTGATGCCCCTCTAAATTACAACCTTCTCCTGGGTCACAGTTGGTCTTATGCTATGACTACTATTATTTCATTGGTTTTTCAGCTTATCAAGTTTCCTCATAACGGAAATATCGTTACGATAGACTAGCTGATTTATTTTTCATCCGACCCAGCCTCTACAGATAGTATTCAACACATCGGTAAAACGACTATGCCTTACAAGGATGTTGGTGTAGGTTTGATTAAATATTTTGGTTTAATGGGAACTTTTTCCTTCCCTCCTCCTAATGTATCGCCTTTTATTGCAACTATTCATATGATTTCATCGAATACTGTTATTTTTGATGATTCTTGGATTGTACCTTCCGAGTCTGAGGTGGATTCATTTGGTTACACGATGCCTTTGAGTCCCTTTGAAATTGCATATCAGGCTGTACAGTCATTTTCTGATCCCTATTCAACCGAAACTGATCCAATGAATGTGGTCCATGGGGAATCACTTTCAATATCAACCTCAGCTACATCAACACTTTCTGATCCTGTTCATACTGATGAGTAGATTCGTGAACTTTTGTCTATTGATGATTTACCATGGGAAGATCTTCATCACCGATCTTCGTTTTTACCTGAGCTTGATCATTTTGAAAATGATTTTTCCTCTATTTTTACTACTGACTATGTCAAAGACCCGCAGAATCCATTGCAACATTCTGATTCTGAGTTAAATTTGGAAAATATCTCTCGAACGGTTCCTATTGACATTTCGGTTAAGCCTGGGATTATTGAAAACATTCATATAGGTGCTTCCTGTATGGACGATGAAATCCAAACTTATAAAGCCCTATTTCAAGAATTCCGTGAAGTGTTTGCCTGGTCATATGAAGAAATGCCAGGAATCGATCCATCAATTGTTGTCCATGAAATTAAAACATACCCGGATGCTAAACTTGTCCGACAATGCTTACGTTAGATACATCCGCAAAAAGCTGCTGCTATCAAAGCCGAAATTGAGAAATTATTTCGTGCAGGTTTCATTTATCCAATTCCTCTAACCGATTGGGTATCGAATATTGTTCCTGTCAACAAAAAACAAGGAACGATAAGAGTATGTATCGATTATAGGGATATTAATCGAGCTTTTCCTAAAGAAAATTATCCAACCCCCTATATCGATCAAATTATTGATGATTGTGCCAACAGTGAAATATTCTCCTTTATGGATTGTTTTTCCGGTTACAATCAAATCAACAAACTCCTTGTTGATTAAGCTAAAAAAACTTTCATTTGCCCATGGGGGACATTTGCTTTTTTCAAATTACCCTTTGGATTAAAGAACGCTGGAGAAACTTTTCAAAGGGCTATGTCTTACGCATTTCATGACATCAAGCACATTGTACAACCTTATCTCGATGATTTACGTGCCCACTCATTGCGTAGAGTTGATCATCTGACTCATTTACGAGCTATCTTTATGAGATGTAAGCATTATCGAATTTAGCTGAATCCAAACAAATGTGTTTTCTGTGTAGAAACAGGTCACTTACTGGGATTTATCATATCAAAGGCAGGCATTCATGTTGACCCCTCGAAGGTGGAAGCTATTGTCAATCTACCTCCTCCTTCGACTCTTCGCCAACTCCAAAGTTTGCAAGGGAAAGCAAACTTTTTACGTCGATTCATTCCTAACTACGCCGAGATAACAAAATGTTTTACCAGGTTGTTCAAACAGGATATTCCATTCTTTTGGGATGAGATCACTGATCTATCTTTTGATGCACTCAAACATGCGTTGACCCATGCACTATCACTACATCCTCCCAATTACAACCAGGATTACTTTTTATACCTCGCGACTTCTCATTCCACCATTGGGATGGTTTTAGTTCAGGAAGATGAATTCAAAAATGAACATGTGATTTACTATCTTAGTTGAACTCCGCATCCGACTGAGCTTAAATATTCGCATGTGGAGAAATTGGCCTTGGTAGCAGTTCAAGCTGTCCAAAGATTTTGTCACTACATCTTATTACGCAAAACTACGGTAGTTTTTGACTGTAACCCTATGATGTATATCTTAACCAAACAATTGCTAGGGGGCAAGTGTTCCAAATCGATAGTTATCCTGTAGGAATTTGAATTGGAATTTGAAAAATCCAAGGCAAAGAAATATTTGGTTTTTACCGAACTGATGTGTGATTTCCCACGTACTGATACTGAAACTATGGCAGAAGAACCCATTGTGGATGAATCCTTGTTTCTTATCAGTGCTCTTGATCCTTGGTATGGAGATATTATTGTTTATCTCCAAACCCAATCTTTTCGGCTTGAAATCTCACGATCTCAGCGTCGGAAAATACGTTTCCAATCCCAACAATACAATATTATTGGTGATACACTTTATCGTCATGAGGCGGATTCTATTTTCCGACGTTGTCTAAATCATGAAGAAGCTAAAAAGGTTTTGAATGACTATCACTCTGGAGCATGTGGCGGTCATATGTCTGGGTATGTCACAGCCCAAAAGATAGTGCACGCTGGTTATTTCTGGCCATCATTATTCAAAGATTGTATCTATGCAGTTCAGAAATGCCACAATTGTCAATTTTTTGATCGTAATATGCGTGCTCCACTTGCTCCTCTCCACCCTATAATTATTGTTGGTCCTTTTGCAAAGTGGGGTATTGACTTTATTACATGTAACCGTCATTCGGCTGGGGGGCATGCGTATATTATCCTAGTGGTAGATTATTTTACTAAGTGGGCCGAGGCGATGCCTACATTTTCGGCAGACGACAAGACTGCTACAACTTTCGTATTCAATCATATAATTGCTAGATTCGGTGTTCCTCAAGCTATTATTACTGATCATGGAAGTCACTTGCGAAACATCATGATGACTGAACTAACAGCTCAACTTGGCCTGCGTCACGATAGTTCTACTCCATATTACCTGTAGGCTAATGGTCTGGTTGAAGCTATCAATAAAGTTTTAGTCACTATGATCCAACGAATCATTGGTATTCATAAGTCGAATTGGCATAACATGTTATTTTCAACACTTTGGGCATATCGGACCTCAGTGAAAACATCAATTGGTTTCACTCCTTTTCAACTGGTCTACGGTTTGGAAGCAGTGTTACCTATTGAATGCGAAATTCCATCATTGCAATTAGCCATAGAATTACTCCTAGCTACTTTTGAAGAGGAGAAACGTTTCTTGTACTTAGCTTAGCTAGATGAGAATTGACGCACTGCTGCAATAGCAAATGAGACTCATGCAAAACGAATAAAAGCTCAGTACGACCAAAATATTACACCTTGTAATTTTTCATAAGGAGACCTAGTTTTACTATATGATCAAGCAAACGATAATCTAGGGGCTAGAAAATTTGTACCTATGTGGCATGGTCCTTACATTGTTAAGCGAAAGCTAACAAAAGGGGCTTAGGAATTTATAGATTTTGACGGTGTCTCTTTGGGTAAACCCAGAAATGGACTTTATCTAAAGGGATATTATGCTTAAGTTCTGGGTGGAGATTTTTTGTTAGATTAGTTTCTTTACAACTTGTGTGTTTTAGATTAGAAAAGTGTGCCTAGTTTAGAGAGTGTTTTTATCACTATTCCTGCTTATCTTGATTTTACTCTTGATATTGCAGATGTCGACGTCTCTTCAAATATACATTGGTTTTGCGAATGGTGCTTGTCGTAATACATGGAACATTTCTTCCGCAGGTTGGGTTATCTATTCACCCTCTGATGTGTTAGTATCTATGCATGGGGTAAGCCTCGGTCAAACAACGAATAACATTGCAGAGTATAGTGCAGTGATTGAGTTATTATCTGAATCCATCTCATTTGGGATTTGGAGTTTGATTTTTAGGTTGGATTCTGAACTCATTGTATTACAACTTAACAGGGATTATGCCATTAGAAATCCAGTGTTATTAAGGTTATTTTTGAGAGTTCGTCTCTTGGAACGTGAATTTGACTACATTGAATATTAGCATATTCCAAGACATTTAAATACATTAGCAAATGCAGTTGCTTCTAGTATGATAAATAGACATTTGCAATAATCAAAACGGTAATTTAATAACATTCGATAACATGTTACACAAGATAGCCGGTAATAATGATATATCATAGCATAGAAGTAGTGTTTCAAAATATACATCGTCTTCGATCATAGGTTGAAAAAAACCTTATGATCGACAAAAAGGATAATATGTAAAAATTCAAAAATGTCATGAGTCTACAAAATCGATCATCCTATCCCTGGCGATGATCACGATAAGAAACCACTGCTCGGGCCACCCTACATAGGAACCTCCTAAAAGGTCTTGGGACCCCAATCACATATCTCTGTAACCTAAGTGGAACGTCATCTATATCCATATCTGGAATATCTAGCGTCAAGCATTCTAGATGATGCTCCAAATTGGTCAGGATCTCTGCTGATTGGTCCTGTGGGGCTGGTGCTACTGCAGCTGGGTGTCTCCTCTCGAAAGGTTGGAGAGCGGCTAGTCGTCGTGGACCCACATCTGCATTTAAACTTTTGATTATCAGTTTTGGACGATTTAAAAATAAAAAAGTAGAACTTAGAAAATGTTGAAAATGATTTTACTTGAATCATCCCATTGTTCTCCTGGTGGAAGAATCATGTCTGGGTCACCGTGGTAATCCATCCCGACGTATGGAAAATCCTGAATCACAAAAAGTTGGTTGTTCAACCAACGAAAATATTCAGGCGGAAATCGAACAACCTCTGTGCCCTCCTCAGGGTGATGGGCCATCAAAGCAACCCAACGTTTAATATTGATCTGTTTATCCTTTGATTGATTATCGCAAAACTCTAATCAGAGACTAGCAACAGACTGGCTACCTGGCCTAGTCCCGAAAAGGAGATAATTGTTCGCCCTGGAGCTGACGGTTTTCGATTCCGATGGACGGATTTTCCAGAATCTTCACAGGAACTTTCTTACCCAAAAGTTCTCACTTTTCACTCTGAACTCAAATCGTTAAAATGAAGTTAGAAAAAACCCTTTTTATAAGTTTTTTCGGATAAATGAATTTTTAATTTATTTATTTTTCACTTTTAAAAGGTAAAATTTTAAATCATTTTTATTTATCTTAAACAAGTATGTGTAATGTTTTGAGTTTTTGTGCAGAATATTTGATTTTTTGGGAAAATTGATCATTTTTCAACAAATAGCATACTTTTATCACTTTTTCGAACTCTTTCAAAAATTTACGAAAAAGCGAAACATTGGAGTCCTCTTTAAGCTCTTTTCAGACTCTCGAAAATTGGAAGGATTGTCGAGCACTTGATTGTTCAAACTTGTTAAAATAAATGAATAATCGTACCTTTAGTATAAGTTTACCCCTTTTACGGACTGAAATGGACTATTTAGAAAAAAGGTACACATTGACTAAATATGGTCAATAGAGTCCTCTTTAAACCCTTTTCAGACTCATTAAATATGAAAATATTGTCGAGAGCTTGTCTTTTTCAGCTCGTTAAAGTATTTTTTTTTCCTTTTCTTTTTCTGAATATGACTACTCCTATATTGATACAAAAATTTTGTTACAGAGAGGCAAAGGCCTCGAGATTTCTAGCCATTGTGTCGGCATGCTTACAAAAATTGCTTGGGACATTGACCAAAACCCAGCATACTGACTTACTTTGAGACTTGAGACAACTAAAAAACAGTGACAGAATACCAGGACAAGAGAAAGGAACAGCACAACCGCTGCCAAAACAGTGACCCATTAACATTCTGAACTGGAACAGGAGTAAACCGCCCACACCTGGGTAACCGGTAAAGCCGAAATTGAAAACCAAAGTTCTGAGAGCTAGAACCATGAAAAGGCTGTGAATTTGGATGGGAGTGAGCGACTTCAAACAGCAATTGGACAAAAACCTTAAGGCACCGACCTGATCATTCTTCATGCTGTGTAGAAGGTGGTTCTTCGACTATGCGGCAGCCATAAGGATCAGGGTCTTCACTTTCAGAGGGTTGGCCCTCTTTTTCTGAAGGACTTCCACCTGAAGGGGCACTAGGACCGGCTTGGAAGGGCGCTGCCTGAGTTGCTGAACCACCTTGGGTGTTCCTTTGAGCATTCAAAGTCTGCATTGTAGCCATCTGGTCTTCCATTCTTGGAACCGAAGGGTGTCCCGAACTATCAGCCTCCCAATCCTCAGAAGCTTCACACAGCTCGACAGTAACTGAGGCTGTGATGGAGGAGCGGCCAAGGGTGCACGGGAAATGGAAGCGAACTGTCTGGGAGTTGGGATGGAGAGAATGCTCGTCTGAGAGGAAACGCCCACGACCTCTGCCGCATCCGCTTCTAGTTGCTGGATACCTGTCAAACCGAAAATTCAAAGCCTCTGACGAAGTTTCTGAGGTAGAAGAGGAGGGCTGACGGGAGACACGTCCTCGTGAACTGCCCCTTCTGCTAATCATTCTGGTTCGCAGCTTCGGCATCTTGAAGAAATCTAGAGGAATTAAACAGTCAGCCGTGGAAAGGATTGAGAGGGGGCGACCAAGGGAGTTGGAAGCATACCATCCCCTACGCTTGTCGTCGTCTGGTTTCTGAGACCACCGGTAGCCTGGACTATCTTCCACCTTGCCAAACCTGCAAGTGCCGGAGAGAGGAGCGGGACAGAGTAACATACAGAGCAGAGTATCCACAATACTAACATATCTACAGGAGTAGGTGAGCTGCGTTATTGCAGCATTAATGTTTACTGACTGAGATATCAAATCATTGTTTGTGCGATGCCGGCTGGCACTTGTGTTGAGCCACTTGCTCTGCCTTTTCGCCGCCATCCTTCTGAACTCTATGCTATACACCCGCATCCGGGGGTGATGAATCCTGTAGCACCAGAGAATTGCAGTCTTGTATGAGTTTTTCATCATTGGATTCACTTAAAGGTCCTGAGAAAAAATGGAGCTGCTGATTGACTCCCTGATTAGCTAGTCTGTCTGCAACCTTGTTGGCCGTTCGTCGAATGTGTTTGAAGGTTATGCTTCTGGAGGCCCTTAGCCATTCCTCTATTTGTTCCAATCTACTTAGAAGCCTCCAACTTGAGGCAATCTTTGCTGCTGGGGTGCCTAAGTAAATCCTTGTGGCTGCTGCTATTAAAATTTGAGAATCCCCTTCTACCTCAAGAGGGAAGAAGTTTTCCTTTTCTGCTATGCATAGACCTTTCCATAAACCTTCTATTTCTGCGGCATTGTTGGTATCTTTGCCAATTGACCCATGATAAATATACAGAGCTGAACCAACCTCATTTCTAAAGACCCCACCGTAGCCTGCCGGCCCAGGATTCCCCTTAGCAGCCCCATCGAAGTTCAATTTGTAAGATTGTGAAGCCGGGGGAGACCAGTGAAGGGGAGAAGTAGTTCTGATAGGGGGATTAGTTTTGATTTGAGCTACGAAAGTGAGGTCCATATTCTAGTCTCTCAGAATGAGGCGTTCCTGAGGAGAGTCTGGCAAATCCGAATCTTGCCAATGTCTTAGCGCAAGAGTTTCCTGCAGATTTCGATTGAGAAGGAGCCATAAGGTATCAGGAGTCTTGCTAAGACTGTTGAAGGTTCTATTATTTCTTTCCTTCCATAGGATCCAATAAACGAAGCCCGGAATGAGGCTCCAAAGAGAGTTGAGAAGGCGGCTTTGGAATGGATGCTGGGGCCAGTTTCTGATGGTGTCTGTGATATTTCCCACACATCTGCCTGTCCTTCTATTGCATTGAGCAATTCTTTCCCACATCTGTACTGCTAATGGGCAGGTATCCAATAGATGCACAATGGTTTCTGCGTTGAGATTGCAGTTAGGACACCTTGAAGGTCCATTGAATCCACGTTTTTGAAGATTATCCCAGGTAAGGATTCTCCCTTTGCTCAGAAGCCATAAAAAAGTGGAAACCTTAGGCCAGATACCAGGTTGCCAAATTTGTTCCCAAATCTGATCCTTTACTATTTGCATGGGTTGATATAGGAGTTGGTATGCCTCTTTGGTGGTGAACATACCTTTTGGCGTGTGTCCCCATCGCAATTTGTCCTTTTTATCAGAGTGTTTAATTTTTCTGAGATTTAACTCCTGGTCGATCTCCTCATATGTTTCCTCTTGCCAATTTGCCTGCCAGGTGCTGGCTGCTTTCCAGAGTTGAAAGTCTTGTGGGGGATGCCTCTGCCAAAACTGATGAATATGGATTTGGTTGGTTTGCCTCATCGAAGCTTGCCAGTTGGGTTTATGGAAGAGAGCGGCTAGTCTAGGGAGCTGTTGCCAAGAGTCCTCCCAAAATCTAGCTGTAGTGCCCGAGTGGACTTCCCAAAAGCTGTGCGCTTGAATGAAGGCACTCTGTTGCTTGGCAACATTCCAGATCATAGAGCCAGGAGTCGTTGTGCTGATTCTGATGAGATCTTCCCATTGACTACCTGGTGCATATTTTGCTTGCCATAGGCGTGCCCAAGGAATGTGTGGTTTAGAAATCCAATTCCACCAGATACGGGCTCCCATTGTATTGTTGCTGTGTAAGGGATCCCTCAATCCTAGCCCACCAGCTGATTTGTGCTGGCAAACTTCAATCCATTTGACCAGAGCCCATTTCCTGTTGAGTCCATCCGATCCCCAAAGAAAGTTTCTTTGTAGATTGCGGATTTTCTTGAGAGCCCATTTGGGAGCTGCCAATATAGAAAAGAGATAAAGGGGCATAGCTTGGAGAACATATTTGATTAAGATAAGTCTACCAGCTATGTTGAGCGAACGGAAGGTCCAAGAAGAGAGCCTAGTCTCTAACTTATCCAAGAGGGTTCTCTAGGAGGCATGTTTATTAGCAGAGGCCAGCAATGGAGCTCCCAGATATTTCGCAGGAAGCGCAGCTATCTGGAAGCCTAGAATCCTAGCAATGTTCCTCTGAGTCAGGGTGGGAGTATTGAAGAAAAAAAGCTGGGACTTGGAGGCGTTGATGGAGGTTCCTGAGGCTTCAGAGAAGAGATTAAGCAGGTCTTTAAAGGCAGTGGCTTCTTGAACTGACGGGTGGCCGAAAAGCATGGTATCATCAACAAACTGTTGATGAGAGGTGGGGGGGAGTCCGTGTAGAGAGATGCCCTTTATAGAATGGGATGAGATGGCAGAATGAAGGAGGCGACTGAGGCCTTCAGCCATTAGAACAAAGAGGAACGGGGAAAGGGGGTCACCTTGGCGGATGCCTCGGGAAGAACGAAAGGGGGTAGAAGGTGAGCCATTAAGCAGGATGGAAAAGCTAGGTGAAGAGATGAGGTTCATGATCCACCGCGTCCAAGTAGCGCTGAAGCCGAAAGCCAGTAACACCTGATTGATATAATGCCAACTGAGTTTGTCAAAAGCCTTGGAAAGATCTAGCTTTAGAATCATACCTGGCTTTTTTAAAAGCTTGAGAGAGTGGATTACTTCATTTGAGAGAATGATGTCATCCATTATCTGGCACCCTTCGACATATCCGGTTTGCTCAGGCGAGATGAGAAGAGGGAGAAGAGGCTTGAGCCTATTCGCCAGGACTTTGGATATGAGCTTGTAAATGACGTTACAAAGTGCTATGGGCCTGTATTTTTCAGGTGTGTTGGGTTCATCCACTTTAGGAATTAGTGCTATGAAGGTGGAATTAAGGGAGGGAAGGATCCAGTGCATCGATCTAGATTCCTCCACCATTTCCCAAACCTTTGTTTTAATGAGCTCCCAAAATGCATGAAAGAAGTTGGCTGTAAAGCCATCGGGTCCAGGCGCTTTTCCATCCTTGAGTTGAGCCATGGCATCCTCCACTTCTTGCTTGGTGACGGCCTGGAGCAACATTTTGTTGTGGTCCTCCGAAACCAGTTTAGGAATATGCTGTGTTAATGAGCGTATGGCCTGATTCCTGCATCCTGGCGGCTCCCTGAGAATATCCTGAAAGTATTCTTTGAATTCCTGTTCCACATCTTCATGCGCCTCTAATCTCTCCCCCTGGTGATTGTTTATGAAGGCTATGTTATTATGCATTCTCCTCTGAATTGTTGATCGATGGAAAAATTTTGTATTTTTTTCCCCGTCCTTTAGCCAGTTGATTCTGGATTTTTGTCGCCACAAAACTTCTTCTTGCTGCCTTTGTGCATCGATATTAGTTGAGAGGGACTGTTCCTGTTGTGCATATTCCTCTGTTCTTCCCTCCAAGATAATTTTCTGCTGTAATGAGGCCATTTGCTGCTCCAACTCTTTCCGATTTGTGAGATATTGCCAAACTGAGTTCTATTCCACGACTTGAGAGCCTGTTTGAGATGTTTTAGTTTTTGTTGTAGCTGGAACATCTTGGCTCCTGCTGGGGGGTGGAATGACTTCCAGGTCTCTTCTACGACTTCTTTGAATTTGGGATGCGAGAACCAAAAGGCTTCAAAGCGGAAAGGTCTATTGCATTTTGTGCCCGGACGCGACCACTGAAGCATTATGGGCCAGTGATCGGAGCCCGCTTGAGGCATAATGGAAGCATGAAAATCCCCACCCAGGTGTATTGCATTGTCCGATATGAGGAAGCGATCCAGCCTGGACGCAATATGCTGAGGTCCGCTTCTTTTGTTGGTCCAGGTGTACATACCATTGGAGGTTTGAAGGTCCATTAACTGATTGCTGTTGATAAAGTCTTTGAAGCCGTAGCTGTCAGCTTCCAACTTCGATCTGCCTCCGGATTTTTCCTCTAGAGCCGTGATGATATTGAAGTCACCGCCCCCAATCCAAAGGGGGAAATGCCTTTCTGAGTTGAGTGTTATGAGTGTATCCAAGAGATCCATCTTTTGTTGTAAGTTTTGTGGAAAGTAAACATTGGAGAGATGGTCGTGAATGTTGGTCCCCATTAGATGAAAGGTGGATTGAATGAAGAAGTGTGAGGCATGAAAGTCTTGAAGGGAGAGTATCTGCGGGTTCCACAAAATTTCCAGCCCTCCTGAAGCCCCTGATGCATCCACAGAGACTGAGCGACATCCTGGCCATACCTTGTTTAGAATCCTTTCCAGTACTATACTGTTTCCTTTGGTTTCTTGAAGAAAGACAATAGAAGGCTTTTCTTGCTGAATCATATTTTTTAACATTCTGTGTTTTGTGGGGCTGTTGAGCCCTCTCACATTCCATGATATGAGCTTCATGAGGAACCATGGGGGAGAGATTTGAAGAACCTGGTCAGCTTGGGGAATCTACCAGAGTCCACCAGCATTTCTCCTATGATTATTGTCCTTTGCAGATCCGTTTTGCGCCCTCGTTTCTTCGTGTCTCTCAGGATTTTCTTCCCATCCCACGGACTGCTGGCCTGAATGCCTAGGCTTTTATTGTGTTGTGCTCTAGCCAGAACTACTTCAAGCCTTTCAATTTCCCGGGGGGGTATGGTGTTGAACTCCTTTTGTCTGCATGCTGTTTCCAGTTTGAGAATATCTAGACCTTCCAGATTTATGCTTTCGGGTTCCTCTTCCATGTGGATCGGGGAGTTCTGATCTTCCTCATTTGTCTGATGGTGAATGCTGAGAGCTAAAGCTGCATCGATTTCCATGGTGGAAGATTTCTGGGCTGTCTCTGGATCAAAGATTTCAGATGAGGTTGAGGCGGGAAAGCTGGTGAGAGTTGAGACAGGTTTCGGCACTTCAGAATGAGGGGCCTTGGGGGGTGAGGAAGGCGAGGGATCTGCTAGAGGGATATCAGTGTGAATCTCCGTAGAGTTAAGAGAAGTCAGAATTTCAAATCTGTTTTGGGATTCAGGACTTTTGGAGGTGCTGGGAGCTGTTGGATTTTTCTTGGCATTCCTTCTACGGCTAGGGACCTTTGTGAAGCCTTCAGAGTCTTTGCTAGTATCATTAGCTGGGGCTTTGGATTTAAGATTAAGAGGACAATCCCTGAAGAGATGGCCATGCTCATGGCATTTTCTGCAACGAAAAGGTATATGCTCATAATCTATAGTTTGAATCCACTCATAATCGTCATGAAATAGACTTACCGAGTTCGTGAGTTCTTTGGTCAAGTGCATGTGAACGCAGATCTTGGCATAGGAGGTGTACCTCTGGGTTTTTGTGTCTTCGGCAACTTTGATGAATACCCCCAGGCTATTGCCTATGTCCTTTAAGGTCTCCTCCCTCCAGTATTCCAATGGCAGAGAATACAATCTTATCCATACTGGAGCCCAACTGAGATCTTCCTTGTCTGGGTTGAACCTTTCCTTCCAGTTACGAAGGTACAGTCCTGAAGAGTTGAAAAAATACGGGCCTCCTTCGAAGATGCGATGTTTTTCTTCCAAGCAGTTGAAAGTGGCGGTGAAGAAGCCTTTGGGGCCAAGCTGCAGAGAGACTTGTCCTTTGGGCTTCCATTTGGAAGCTATCCAGCCATGCAGGGCCTTTTCAGTAGGCCAGAATCCCATGAACTTGCCTATGAGTGCATGATCCCTCATATATTGGATTTCGCTATTGATTCTCTGACTGGGGAGCTCTACTTTTATTCTTTCTGCCTTCTTTGGAATGCATGTCGTAGAAGATGCTTTTGGCTGCGTCGCTGATGTCTTTTGGTCATTTCCTGTGTCCTTTACAGCTTCAGAGTTTGTTGCAGGGTCTTCGAAAGCCTCGGTGGCAGTCTCATTGTCCTGGTTGTACCGAGGGAGCGTGCCTGGATTGATTAGAGGGTCTGCGCTCTCTATTTTGTCAGAGGATAAAAGGGTGGTTGTAGGGGGGGATGAGCCCGCCCCTACAAAGGGCGAATCCATAGATGGGCGCTCAGCAGGAGAACTGAGTCAAGGGCTCCAGTTGCACAGAGTAAAGAAGGGGGGAAGGGGTATACGCATGATCCCTGGTGCTAGCCGCATCCGAAGAACCCTAGCAAGAGTTGCAGAGCTCTCTTTCTGATATATCCAGCTCGTTAAAGTATTGAAAAGTCATCCCTTTTGTATTATTTTATCCTTTTTCGGGCCTAAGGGATTATTTTACGAAAAAGTACACCCTTGGAGTTTTCTTAATTTTTTCTTCTTATTTCGTAAAATTGAAAAACACCTAGTTTTTCCTATACTGGGCTCGTTAAA
The DNA here is from genome assembly GCA_031772625.1 of Pinus tabuliformis. Classification (NCBI taxonomy): domain Eukaryota; kingdom Viridiplantae; phylum Streptophyta; class Pinopsida; order Pinales; family Pinaceae; genus Pinus; species Pinus tabuliformis. Next base: position 60,402,089 of record CM062813.1, on the reverse strand, counting down.
ATTTAACAGTAAAGGACCTAATCAATTTTAAACAGGAACGAGCCACTCCTTCTTAGGGTTCGAATTTTAAACTAAGTTGGACTCATCCGAAGGATGAGCTTATAAGCAAGCAAATGTTATCCTCCTTAAGCTTGTCAAAAATAAAGAGGTACTTGCAAGAAATGGTGGGGGAAAAGAGAGAAAAATGAACCTGTTTGTTACACTTTGTGTTTTAGAAAAGCCGTTAACCACTCTTGAACATGACACTTTTGTTCACCTGGGTTGGAAAATCCTTTGCCTAACAGATAATCAAACCACATTGAAAGTCTTCAGCCGGATTCTGGATATTAGCTTTGGGTCAATTATCACCAAGACATATGCAGTGTCATTATGTGTTCAAGAGAACAGTTCAAACAAACCATTCATCTACAAAATATCTGTCATCCATTTTGACCATCCCTGAGTCAGTCCTTGCTAATATATTTCTTCAAAACTTGATCTATGATTTCGTGTTGTGGGCTTGCCTAGGACGGATCACTTTTTATCGACTTTAGCTCATTATCTAGAAAGATGATCTAGAAATCTTCAGTACCTTGAAATCTGCATGCCCTAATGGCAGGTTTCTCACCTTCGACGATAGGTTGCATCATTTACCTTCAATCAAAGGATTCTATGACATGTTCGACTCCAGCTCATTTATTCACATTTCATGGATTGTACTGGGGACTTTGAGAGCCATTGACATTACTGGTGGTTTCTCTCACACTTGTTAATAATTTACATCATTGACTGGTAATCAAGTGGTTTCTACCATGTTCAACTTCAACACATTCATTCACATGGATAGAATCGTACTAGTTCGAGAAGCGGAAATCAAGACCCTTGATCTAGTTTCTACCATCCAAGCTACGAGGAATTTTGTTACTCATTATGCAGTGGACTATTCATAAATAGATGGCTGCACCCATACTGTGTCTACACATGTCTATAATCTTGATGTATTACAAAATCGTTCCTGTATCAGAACAATTTTATTCAATTTTCTAGTCAGTTTTGATCTGAGTATGGGAATGCCTAACTCAGCGATGATATGTTCACATATATATATTTTGCATTGAATGTTTTTACAGGTTCTGACTGGGGTGTCCATAGGATGATCCTTAAAATGATAAAGTACTTCAGTCTTCATAGATGACAAAGTGTATCTTCATCTATTACAGACTTTGCACTTTAGGGGGCAATCTGTTGCACTAAAAATTTTCACCTTGACATTCAGAAATCTATGTGAGTCCATTACCACTCATACTTTCCTCCTTTGCAAGTCTTAAGCCTTAGTTCCTCATATCAAGCCTTGAAAATAAGAGAAAGCCCTCAAAAGTCTCTAAAACTCTGGTTCCACACTTTCTCTTTGCATTACCTGTGGTCCTGCACCTAATGGTCATGTCTCCTACACACCTGATTGCTCTGTCTCTTTGTTATGGGTACAGACCCCTGTAAAAGTTAAAATGCACGAGTATATTCTAAAAAAAACATTTTCAGTGATTTCTAGAAGCTTCTAGAAGGAATCTTGAGGTGGCAAGTTCGCTCTTCTAAGGTTCATGCATTCCATACCTTAAGGAGCTAACCCCTTGATGTGAGGAGCTTATCCCTTTGAAGGAGGATTCTGTCCCTTCATAGATGGACCTGTAACCTCCTCCTCTGCACTATAAAATGAAGCATTGGGCTGGTTACTAGGGAGGTTGAAATACACATATTTTTGAGGTGAAATGCTGCTGGAACTTAGTCTTCTTTAGTTGAGTTTTTATGAGGAGAGATTACATACCTCTAAGATCTCATTTGGAAGAGTGCAAGGCTTGTCAAAGTAAAGGAAATTCCTATTTCGGACCCTAGGAAGAGCTTGTTCAACATCAAGGCTGAAAAGGTTGTAAGGTTCTTCTACTTCAAAGTTAATACAAATAAGTTTGTTTTTCTTAATAAGCTGTTGATTCATGGTTTATTTTATGGATTCATTGATCACCATAATAGACATGATTTATGATATTTGCTATGCAGGTGCTATTTGATGTTTGCTTGTTTGTGATTTCAGGTTCTCGAAGGTAATTCTTTTGAACAATTGGAAGATGGCTACTACGAACAAGCGTTGGATCTAAGGTAGGATCTTAACACCTCTATCGTATTTGTTTATAAATCGCATATGTCTAGAGAAAGATAGATTTGTTTTTTTTCTTGTTGCTAGACTATCTTCTGATACTAGGGAGATAAGCCTTGTCCACAAGATCGATTTATCCGGCCAACAGGTTGGCAAGAAAAATGTAAAGCAAAATTATGGCAACAAGGAAGCCTACCACTCACAATCATAAAGATGGAAGTGTTGCTACCCCTAGCCATCCACAACCTACAAGGTTGACGCCACAACAATTGGAAGAAAAAAGAGCAAAAGGGCTTTGTTACAGTTGTGATAGAAAATACACTAAAGTTCATAAGTGTGTCGAGAAGAAACATAGTTTGTGAAGAGGAGGAAGAAAAGGAACAAGAAACGTCAAAAGAAGAGGATATACACTAGGAACAAACCCTAGAAAAAAGAAGAAATGAATTCGACCATATCTTGTAATGAACTGGCTGGAATTACCACTCCTCAAACTATCAAGATAGAAGGGCATATCAAGAAGAAAAAGGTAATAATGTTGATTGATTCAGGAAGTACCCATAATTTTAGTCATTGTAAGATAGCCAAGGAATTGAATTGCTTCCTATATCTAGCACCAGAGTGTCAAGTGATGTTTGCAAGTGGAGGAACCATAAATTGCTTAGGAAAGTGCCATAATATCAAGCTATCCATGGGAGCATATTTATTGAATAGCCCAATGCTTTCCATTCCAAAGAGTGGTGTTGATGTTGTATTAGGAGTCCAATGGCTACAATCCGTGGGTACAATAGCTTTTAATTTTCAAGAACTTTTCATAAAATTATCTGCCAAAGGAAAGGAAGTTGAATTAAGGGGTATCACAGGGAAACCGGGAAAGATAATTAGCTCTAACGGAATGAAAAAGCTTCTAAAGAAAGAATAACGAGGCATAATTTCACAATTATGTTCATTAGAGGTTCCCACATCGAAACCATCCATTTCTCCAGATCTCCAAAACGTCTTGGAGAATCATTCCAAGGTATTTGAGACTCCCAAATGCCTCCCACCTATTCATGATCATGATCATGCTATCAATTTGATTCCAGGAAGTGTCCCTCTAAACATCAAGCCTTACAGATATCCCTATGTCCAAAAGAGTGAAATTGAACATATGGTTGTAGAAATGCTAGAGGTTGGTATAATTCAACCTAGTGAAAGTTCTTTCTCTGCTCCAGTAGTATTGGTTCAAAAGAAGGATGGATCATGGTGCATGTGTCCAGATTATAGGGAGCTCAACAAGCTCACTATTAAAGATAAATTTCCCATTCCTATCATTGATGAATTATTGGATGAATTACTTGGATCAATTTACTTCACCAAGTTGGATCTTTGTTCAGGATATCATCAAATCAGAATGAAGATTGAAGACATTCCAAAAACAACATTTAGAACTCATGAGGGTCATTATGAATTTTTGGTCATGCCTTTTGGCCTTACTAATGCACCTTCTACATTTCAAGGTTTGATGAATTCCATTTTTCAAACCCTTCCTTAGAAAATTTGTGTTAGTATTTTTTGATGATATATTAATCTACAACAAGTCTTGGAAGGATCATGTCCAACATGTTGACATGGTGCTCAAACTATTAGAGGAGATACAATTATATGCAAAAATCTCCAAATGTTTCTTTGGAGTACAAGAGGTGGAATATCTGGGTCATATTGTATCTCATGAAGGTGTTAAGGTAGACCTTAGCAAAATTAGAACCATTAAGGAATGGAAAATCCCCACATCCATAATGCATCTACGAGGATTTCTCGGGTTGACAAGGTATTGTCGTAAGTTTTTTAATAATTATGGGAGAATAACAACACCTATAACAACATTATTGAAGAAAGATGCATTCTCATGGACTGCAGAAGCAACAAAGGCCTTTGAACATCTTAAAGAGGCAATGTGCCAAGCACCAGTCTTAGCTACACCAGACTTCACAAAAACCTTTATTGTGGAATGTGATGCCTCAAGAAATGGAACTGGTGCTGTTTTAATGCAAGAAGAAAGACCCATTGCTTTAGAAAGTCATCCAATCAAAAGAAAGTATTTACACAAAGCTATTTATGAGAAGGAAATGCTGACAATACTACATGCACTTAAGAAATGGTGACCCTACCTAATGGGAAGACACTTCAAGGTAAAAATAGATCATGATAGTCTTAAATACTTTTTAGAACAAAGATTATCTTCAGAAGATCAGCAAAAATGGGTCACAAAGATGTTGGGTTATGACTTTGAAATCATCTACAAAAAAGGGAAGCAAGATGTTGTGGCAGATGCACTCTTAAGAAAGGAAGAGGATGTGGAAGCATTTCTTTGCGCCATTTCTATTATCTAACCAGATTAGATAAACAAAGCAAGGGATGAATGTAAGAATGACGAGGAAGTGTGGGAACTCATTCAAAAGATACAAGAAGATCCCAGTACATCTGATACATTTAGCTGGAAAAATCATTGTTATGGTACAAGGATCGGTTATACCTATGTAAGAAATCCCAACTCAAACAAAAGATTCTTAGGGAATTTCACACCTCTCCCTTAGGAGGGCACTCAGGATTTCTAAAAACCTACCATAGGGTTAAGAAGGATTTTTTTTGGGATGGCCATAAATCAGATATTCAAAATTTTGTGGGGGAATGTTTGGTTTGCCAACAAAATAAATTTGAAACAATTAAGACCCCAGGATTATTACAACCTTTAACGATTCCAAGCCAACGTTGGGAGGAGGTTTCAATGGATTTTAACACAGGTTTATCCAAGTCCGAAGGAAAGAGTGTTATCATGGTGGTAGTTGACAGACTTACCAAGTATGAACAATTTTGTGCATTATCTCATCCACTTAAAGCGAGTACAATTTCTACTGCATTTATGGAAACAATTCAAAAACTACATGGAAACCCAAAGATTATTGTAAGTGATAGAGATCCCATTTTCACTAGAAATTTTTGAACAAAGTTATTTTCTTATCTTGGTACTTAGTTAGCTCATAGCTCATCTTATCATCTTCAATCTGAAGGACAAAGTGAGATAGTAAACAAATGTTTGGAAGGATATATTTTTTGCTTTATATCTGATAAACATACACAATGGGTCAAATGGTTGCCTTTGGCTGAATGGTGGTATAGCACTTCCTTCCATACTGCAACAAAAATGACCCCATTTATGGCACTTTATGGATATGATCCACCATCCATCACATCATATTTAAGAGAAAATTCTAAGGTTCATGCAGTGGAAGATCACATCGAGCATCAACAACAAGTTCTCCAACTCTTAAAGGATGACCTCACCTTGGCGCAGAATAGAATGAAACAACAAGCAGTTCAAGATCACAACGGAAGAAGTTTTGATGTAGGTGATTGAGTATTTCTACAGCTACAACCATATAAACAAATGTCCCTCAAGCAAGCTAAGAAGGATAATAAATTATCACCAAAGTATTATGGTCCGTACAAGGTGTTGCAAAAGATAGGTACTATGGCATACAAATTGGAGCTTCCTGCAGCTTCCCAAGTGCACCCAGTTTTCCATGTTTCATGCTTAAAGAAGGTTATAGGTGACAAGATTCCAATTCAAACAATATTGCCAGAACTTGATGAGGAAGGAAAAATCATATTGGAACCTAAAGCAGTCAAAGAAACAAGAACTCGACAACTACGAAATCAATCAATTTCAGAGTATCTCATCAAGTGGAAGAACTTAAGGTTGAAGATTCCACATGGGAGGATGAGAATTTTATACAGAAGCATACAGAACTACTCAAGCGTTGAGGACAACACTTTTTTTAAGGAGAGGGGCATGTTAGGTCCCTATAATACTAGTGATTCCCCCATTACTATTGTCATTGTATCCCTTATTGTTATTATTGTGCCCCATAGAATCCCACTATTGTTATTTTTGTGCCTTTATATTATTATTGTTATGTCGGCTTGGTTATATTGTGACCCCTTAGACTCCTATATATAGAAAGGAGGGTTTTTCATTTGCTTCATCCAAGAATTGATCATTTGTGTAATGTAAAGGAGGTTGCCCCCTTGAAGAGGCTGAATTCTAAGGCGTTGATATATCATTTCTATCTTTTTGTGAGCTGGTTTCATAACATTAACCTTCCCCCTTTAATTATTAAGTTTACTTTTCAAATGCCAAGTTCTTCTCTAAACTTTGTGAATTTTATTTTTCCTAATGGCTATGTGAAAATACCTGAGGTTTGATGTTCAGATGGATAATATTTTGGCTTTATGAAGTTGTTGTTGATGAAAATCCTGATGAAGTGATACTTGGTGTCCACATGCTTCGTTTTATTATGTAATTTTGATTCTTATCCATTTTGTTTATTGATTAGTTATCAATGAATAATGTAGTTGGAGATTCCTAAATAGCACCAAGATCTTGCAAGATTCAACGTAGCCAAACAATTTCGCATGCTACTTCCCAAGATGAGATGTATTCCACCTCTGCTGAAGAATTTTTCATTGTTGCTTGCTTTTTACAACTAAGAAATAGTTGTTGAACCCATGTTCATTAAATAAAATGATGTTGATGTTATATCATGAATATCACCTACAAAATCTATAGTCGAATATGCAACAAGTGTAAAGTTGTTGTTCTTCTTGTAGAGAAGCCCAAAATATTTTATTCCTTGTGTGTATATGGGGACCTTTTTTCTACATTCTAGTGAATTTATTGTGCATGGATAAATCTACAAAGTATACTTACTGTATATGAAAAATCTGGATAAGTAGTAATCAAGTAAATGGTGCTCCCAATCATTTATCGATAGGTTGTACTGTTTACCAATTCACCCCATTTAATTTTCGAAAGTTTAAGATTTTGCTCCATAGGAGTAAGAGAGGGTTTGCAGTCTACCATGGTAAACTTCAATAATTTTGTAGCATACTTGGTTTGATTAAGGAATATTTGATGATGTTGTTGTGAAAATCCCACTCCAAGATAATACCAAGTGGCCTCAAATTAGTCATTTTGAACCCCTTAAGAATATCATGTTTCACATGCTTGATGTGATATTTATGTTGAGAATTAAATAGGGAAATGAATATGTTAATTCTCTTCAAATTCATAACTATTTGTGTTATCTTTTTACTTATTAGCTTTGTTCCTTATTATCATAATGTGAGAAACATCAAACAACTACCAAAACAATAAGAACAATGACACAATATATAGGCTTTAAGCAAGGGAAAAAACCCCTCCTTTTGAGGGGAAAACCCTTAAATCTCTTCTCTTATTATATATCTTTCAATTGATGAATACCGAGACCTAATGACTTAGAAAAAAAACCTCTAATACCAAGATCAACCACTTGAGATAATGCGCAAACCTTGTACTATCCAAACCTAGTTAAATATCTTCCAATTGCACCAACTCGGCCTCCTACTGCAAGAACTTTGACCTCCTATTGTAGATCTAAAATTTTGACTTCCCTGCAACTACTGCTGCCACACGTGGGAACTTCAATATTCTTCCTAGAACCTTCTATTGTCCTTCACTTGTATTTCCTTGTGACTTAGGTCTTAAGAGATACCCATAATAGCCTTCGCTTTCCTTCTTTCCTTCTTTCCTTCCAAGGTTGAACTAGATGAAACCCTTGCGCATAAACCCTAGCTTTCTCTTGCACATGAGAGAGAGAGAGAGAATTATCCCAAAACACTTTGTCCTTCTTCGACCTCTTCTTCGTCCTTATTTTCGTCCTCTTCTTCACATAAAATGAGAGATGGGTGTGAGTGTTTTTGGAGGACGAGTTTCTCTCCTTATATAGGCTTCTTCAAGGGGTAGGTGTGGCTCTTCAATTAGGCCGACTTGACAGCTTCTAGGCCGAATTGATAGCTTCTAGGCCGACTTGATCTTGGAGGGTATTTCGACTTTTTAAAGACAAAAATAATTTTCCTTTACAAGTTACAATGTGCCCATTAGGGTCTTCAATATATGAAAATGAATCTTTTGACTTCTAGACCTAGGAAAAACCCTAGAAGCACTCAATGGGTATTTGACTTATAAAATAAAAGAACTTGAGCATGAAACCCATGCTCTAATTCTAATAATAATAATAATAATAATTTATTTTCATTTTATAATTTACAAAAGTACATTTCATACTTATGAATACCAAACCTAGTTACACATTTTTCAACACTCCCTCTTAACTAGGGAGGTATTCATAAGAGGTACATGGTCATTCTCAATCTGAAGAGATCTCATAAGAAGAGTCGGATTGGTAACTCATCTGTCTAGCATCATGTTAATAAACATTGTCACATAGCAAGGCCTTGACTAATAAATCTATCTCTCCATAAGATCAGAGAACATTGCTGGCGAGACCAATGATTTATAGACACCATCATCATTGTCTCTCAAGGTACATAATCCACTCGGGTTTTCACTGAGTATGACCTTCTTTGGACTATTCTTATCTTGGATAGACAGTCCTCAAAGAATATTGGTCCATGACTACCCTTGTCTTGGATTCCCTACCACATCCTCAAAGAGTATCGAATGTCATATGGTTACCTAATCCTCCATCCTTTCTTCCCAAGTGAAGACAATATTGTAGTGTCTATCTCTCCCTTGCAATTAGGGAGGATAAATCAACCAAGCAAAGCTTGTCTCTCAAGTACACAAGCTTTTCGTTTACAAGATATTTTGTCAATATGTAAGCTACTTACTCATCAGTGGAGATATATTGTAGCTGCAATACATCATTTTGTACTAGCTCCCAAATATAGTGATACTTGTTGTTTATATGCTTTGTCTTTCCATGAAACACTGGGTATTCAGACAAACGTATACAACTGGTGTTATCACAAAGTATCAATGTAGGGTTCATCGGTCCTTCAAATAGGTTGGATAACAGCTTCCTCAACCAGACTGCTTCTCTGCTTACTTCACAGGCTGCAACATTTTCAACCTCAACACTACTCAACGCAACTGTGTCTTGTTTCCTTCTCATCCACAAGATCATGGAGGATCCTAAATTGAAACATCCTCTAGTAGTGCTTGTTCCATCTTTTTCATTGCCTCCCCAGTAGAAATATTTATATCATATCAAGTGGACATTATTTATTCTGTCATACTATAGGCAGTAATGAATGATTCCTCGTAGATATCTAAGAATATGCTTTTTTGCTATCCAATGATCATGCCCTGGCTCCACTTGGATTCAATGTATGAGAATATTTACTGCAAAACATATGTCTAGTCGAGTATTCACCAAGTATATTAGCGAGCCAATTGGTTGCCTATAATTGGAAGGATCCACAGGGCTAGACTCAAAATTCTTTAGTCTTTTCAAGTTGGTAATCATCATATTTGTCATTGGTTTGCAATATAACATGTAAAACCTTTTCAACATCTTGATCAAATACTTCCCTTGTCCAAGATAAATCTCATCGGGTCCTTTCCAAACTTCTAATCCCAAATAATAATGCATCAACCCAAGATCCTTCATGTCAAATTCTACTGCTAGTTGTTTCTTACATTCTTCAATTTGACCTTCTACAACTATTAAGAGAAGATAATGTACATACAGAAGAATGATCACCAACTCTTCCCTTACAACCTTTATATAAAGGTTTCAATCAACATAAATTTTAGAGATGCCTAGTCTTTGAAGGTATGTATCCATCCTGGCATACCATGCCCTTGGGGCTTGCTTAAGGCCATATAGTGCTTTCTTTAATCTGTAGACATATGCCTTCCTATCTTTAACTTCAAATCCAAAGGTTTTCTCAATATAGACTTCTTCATCAATTGTGCCATTCAAAAATGCAATGTTGACATCCATTTGAAGGATGTTCCATCCCATTGATGCTGCCATAAATACTAATGAATGACTCATCATATATCTTGTAGTTGGAGAAAATGTCTCTTCGTAGTCGATGCGTTCTAGTTGGGAGAAACTCCTAGGCACAAATATTGCTTTATATTTGTGTATACTTCCATCTTCCGCATGTTTTATCTTTTAGATCCATTTTGAAGTTACCACAGATTTATTCTCGGGCCGATGCACGATCTCCCAAACTCCATTCTTCATTATGGATTGATATTATTCATTCATGGCATCCTTCCATTCTTGATGGCTGACAACTTCTTCAAAATTGGATGGTTCTTCTTCTATCAATTTAGTCATGTATGTTTCGTAGCCAAAATGTTGTTTGGGTTTTGTAGATTTTTTCTACAGATCAGCTAGCTCCGATACCATGTAGAAATTTCACCTGTAGAACAAACTGACATATACAATGTCCTAAAGCATAATACTTGTTCTACTTCTACAAAACATTAAGCGGAAGCATAATCGAATTCATGAGAAATATCAAGTAGAAACATGCATAACTAATCAAGATAAATAATCACACATAACACAAGATATATCCAGGGGAAAGCACCAGCATAAAACCCCAACCATGTATTACCAATCAAGTGGAAATCCTCTTCACAATACAAAAAGAATTAGCTCTCAAGCTATTTAGTTCTCAATGAACTATGAAGATATGAAGATATGCCTCATGAACCAACCAAGCCCTATATATAAAGGCTTTACCTATGGTCCATTCCCTATTTCCTTGCACAGTTTGCTTAGGAAATAATAGCAAAAGAATATGCAATTAATTCCAAACATACCAAGTTAACCAATGGTCCAACTATGCAATCCTTAAGGACATTAGTTCCTCAATCATGCAAAAAGTACTTACTAGAAATAGTCAAGCATCTGATAGTACAATGTCCCACATCTGATCTCAACTGGGTCTCTAACAAAACTGACATGCAACAGTTATCCATGAGTGAATCCTCAGTTATCTAAAATAATAGTTGTTACATGCATGCAAGCATTAACAAACTATATTTTATTGTTTTAACAACTTGTTAAAATAATCTAATTGGACTCGACTAGTTAGAACTAAGTCAACTGATTCTCTCATTATAAAACATCATACTTGTTCCCTCAACCAGTGGAGGAAATTAAGGATAAATTCCTCAATCAAGGGGACAACTCATGTGCATGCTCACAAAGACTTAAAATTCGAATTTCCTTAACTAATTAACTCAACTAAATTAATTAATTAATATTTCCAAATGCTGTTAAGACCAAAATTAATTTTACATAGATAGACTAGGGATTGCTATAAATAGGAAGGCACCCAGAAATGATATTTTTAGAACTTTCTATTTTTAGCAGTTTCACTTCTCACCCAATCTGGCCAATGACCTCACTGGAAAAAGCTACTATTTTTAGACATGCTATTTTTAGCAAGTCTATTTTTAGCACATTCTAAATTTAACATTTCTTGTTGCACATTTTACAACAGGTTTCTTTCTTTGTCTGAAAGTGCCTTGAGTTACTCCATGACCTTCTGCATTTAGTAGTGTGGAATTAAACCAATTAGGTTTTTGCCTTGTTTCTGGGATGACCACAGGTTGAATATGTTCACTAGGACCTTCTTCTTCAAGGTGATATTCTTCTTCTTCCCTGTTAACTTCTTCCTCAAATACCAGAAGTTCTTCATCATCAAAGACTATGGGAAGTTCCTCTGATTTCTTGAATGGTATACTTTCATCAAATATGACATCTCAATTGAATTCTATGTGGTGTACTTATTTTATGTAGATCCTATAGGCCTTTGATGAGTTTATGTACCCAACAAACATTCCCCAAATGCCTGATGGATCCAATTTCTTTCTTTTGTCCTTTGGTATATGGATATATACAAGGCAACCAAAGATTCAAAGATGATCTACATATGGTTTCTTTCTAGTAAACACTTCCTCCAGAGTTTCGTTGTCTAGGGACCTGTGGGGACTTTGAATTTGAATGTAAATAGTTGTTTTCATGGCTTCTCCCCACATAAACTTTGGTAGATCATGGTCGTGTAACAATGCTTTTACACTTTCTTCAATCGATCTATTCTTCTGTTCTACAACTCCATTTTTTTCTTGATTATATGGGACTATGATCTCCCTCTTAATCCATGATTCCTTACAAAATGTTATAATTTCCTTATATGTATGCTCTCCTCCATTATCTGACCCGAGTATCTTGATTATTCTTTCTGTAAGGTTCTCTACTACAACTTTGAATTCTTGAAATTTTGTAAATACTTCGTCCTTGTTTTTCATTAAGTAAACCCAGGTCTTGCTTGAATGATCATATATAAATTTTTCATATAATATAGATGTCCTACAAGGGATTTAGGATACATAGGACCACATATATCAGAGTGAATAAGATCCAAGATTTCTTTTGACCGCGAAGCACTGCTTCCAAATGGTCTTTTGGTATTGTTTCCTAATGCACATCCCCTGCATACTCCTTCGTGATCTTCTTTTAATTTAGGGATTCCATCTACTATTGAGCTTAGAAATGGAAGAATTTTGAAATTAAGATGATCAAATCTTCTATGCCAAAGTTCATATGGGCTAATTTCAATGTGGACTAGGGCTTGGGCTAAAGGAGACATCAGCCTGTAAAGTCTTCCTTCTCGAATGCCAATGACTTTAGCATTTTGTATACTTGAGTCTTTACTCCATACAACAACCTTTCCATCAATGAAAGCTACTATATCACCCTTATATTCAAAGCTTGAAATGGAAATTAAGTTCTTATTGAAACCTATAACAAATAGGATGTTATTGAGGTGGATGTTGCTTCCATTCTCCAGCTCTATAGAGGTCGATCCAATACCTCTTATGGGATTGTTATATCTAAGTTCCACTAAATAAGTGGATTTTCCTTTTGATAAGGTCTTGAATTATTTGGGATGGGTAGTCACGTGTCTTGATGCGCCACTATCAATTACCCAAATGTTTTCATCTTGGAATGTGCCAGAGAGAGTCGAGAAGAGACCTTCATCCTTTTCCTTGATTTATGCCTTCTTTGAAGAAAAGAAGGGACTCCATGCTTTATTGATACCTTTCTTGAAAAGGTTTGCTATCTTGGAACACTTCTTGAGGAACTTATTCAATGTAGAGGAGATATTCATGATGTCCTTAGCTAACTTTAGATCTGAAACCATGTTGAGAATTCAATAGGGCAATGATTATGTTAATTATTTTCAACTTGATAACTGTTTGTGTTACATTTTTACTTATTATATTTGTTCCTTATTATTATAATTTGAGAAACATAAAACAACTACCAAAACTATAAGAATAGTGAAATAGTATATAGGCTGCAAGCTAGGGCCAAAACACCTCCTTTTGAGGGGAAAACCCTTAAATCTCTTCTCTTCGTATAGATATTTCAATTGACGAATACCAAGACCTTATGACTTAGAAAAACACCCTCCAAGATCAAGGTCAAACAATTGATATAATTTTCATACCTTGTACTAGCCAAACCTAGTTAAATCTCTTCCAATTGTACCAACTCGACCTCCTGCTGCAAGAAATTCAACCTCCTACTACAGATCTAAAATTTTGACTTCCCCGCAACTGTTGTAACTGCTGCTGCCACACATCAGAACTTTGATATTCTTCCTAGAGCCTTATTTTGTACTTTTCTTGCCTTTCCTTGTGAATTATGGCTTGAGAGATACCCTTAATAACCTTCACTTGCCTTCTTTCCTTCCTTCCTTGCAAGATTGAACTAGATGAAACCCTTGCGTAGAAACCCTAGCTTTCTCTTGCACGTGAGAGAGAGAGAATTATCCCAAAATACTTCGTCCTTCTTCACCCCTTCTTCGTCCCTATTTTCATCCTCTTCTTCGCATAGAATGGGATATGCGTGTGAGTGTCCTTTGTAGGACGAGTTTCTCTCCTTATATAGGATTCTTCAAGGGGTAGATGTGGCTCTTCAATTAGGCCGAATTGACAACTTCTAGGCAGACTTGACATCTTCTAGGCCGACTTGATCTTGGAGGGTATTCCAACTATTTAAAGAAGAAAATATTTTTCCTTTACAGGTTACAATGTGCCCATTGTGGTATTCAATATATTACAATGACTCTTTTGACTTATAGACCTAGGACAAACCCTAGAATCACTCAGCGGGTGCTTGACTTATAAAATAAAAGAACTTGAGAATGAAACCCATGCTCCAATAATAATAATAATTTTTTTTTTCATTTTATAATTTACAAAAATACATTTCATACTTATGAAGACCAAACCTAGTTACACATTTTTCAACAATTTCAAATCACCATTTAGAAAGGCACTTTTCACATCCTTTTGATGAAGTGTCCAATCATACCGCACAACCAAATTTATAACCATTCTTATTGTGTTCCACTTTGATATTGGGGAAAATGTTTCTTCATAGTTAATCCCTTATTTTTGAGAAAAGGATTTAGCCATAAGTCTTGCTTTGTACTTATCTACTTCACCATTTGCTTTATACTTAATGTGGTAAACCCCTTTGCAGTCAATTCTTTTAACACTTGTTGAAAAATCTACAAGTTTCCATGTGCCATTTGCAATTATCTAGCCATATGTAACAACCCCGGGTTAAAGTTTCATCACTTGTGGTTTAATAGTGGGCATCACTTGTGGTTTAATAATGGGCATGAAAATTGGCAAAGGCAAAGATGCAATAATTGGCATTTAATTATGAGAAATAAGGAAAATAGGAGAAAAGGGATATGAATAGACACAAATATGCATGCAAGGGAAATTAGAGGAAAAATGAAGGAAAATTAAATAAAATGGGAAATCAATGATAAAAAGGCATCAAAGAAACAATTCACAACTTTTGTCAGTTCAATCTTGGTTCTCTCCTTACACTCTCATGCACTCTGGCACTCTTAGAGCATTCTTGGAGCACTCTAGCATTCACTTGGATTTCAAGGAAGGAAAAGGAGAGTAGAGGAAAGAAAGGGAGTGCAAAGAGAAGGTTGGATCAAGAGGAAGATATTGTAGGTAACATGTTGCATATGTGAATTCATTGCTAGGATGTGAATTCATAATACATGCATTTGTTTATTTGTTTCATTTGTTGTCATGGGCATTGATTTTTCCTAGTTTTATAGTGATTTCAACCTTTCCTTTCCATTTCCTAGATAACCATGGTATGATGGGATTCACTCTTGGTTGAGCTTTGGATTGCTGAAAGGTTTTGGAACCGGGTGAGGTGTTCTCAGGAAAATTACAATGGTTGGGGGTGGAGATGATTTTCTTTGGGAAGCCCTTGACAAGTGGGTGGAGACAGGAAAATTCCTCAAGGTATGGTGAAGGAATTTTGAGGCATCCAAGCTAGGTTTGGTTTTGTGATCTCAGACCAGTTTGGGTGAGATCACGGTAGCTTGAGGGCAAAGGTGGTTTAACCTCTGGATTCCCTGTTTTATTATGTCTTGGTTTTTATCCCATGAGATCCCACATTCATGCTTGGAATATGGCACGAGGATGATAGGCTAAAAGAAATATTTTGTTTAGTCTAGTCTATGGTCAGGTGGTATGTAGAAGTCCCTAACTTGGTTGGCTTTTGCATAAGTTAATATGAGATGTTATTCTAATGTAATTAATGAGCACATGTACTTGGTATTCTGTTGATTTTATGGCATATTTGTCATCGTTCCTATTCTGGTTATATGCTAGTTATATTCATGGTTTTATGATGTGCTCTAGCTATGGCTCTTGATCATGATTTGCCAAGTTATTGAATGGTCAATGAATGTATGGGCTAACAAGTGTTGTTGCAGCTAGCTTGAGAGGGAATTGAGCCTTCTTGGTGATTCCCAGATGAAGTTCCAAATTTTATGATCATATATGCATTCATGACCTATAACTTGTATGTTTATCATATGTTTGACGAAGTGTCTATCATGTACTAGGCATGTTCTAGTCAAAATATTGTTCAAGTTTTGAATGGTTAGCCTTGCTATCACCTTATTTATGTTTCTTAAAACTTACAAGAAGTTTTGGGTAGTGGCCTGGAGGCTTTCCCTAAAAAGTGGCATAGATCTTGCGATCATGTGCTCAGAATAGAGGAAATTGTGTCATAACTGCATGCAGGCAGGCTTATGGGTGTGGTTGGAGCCTCATAACCACATGCATAGTGTGTCAAGGGTGCAGTTGGGGTGTAAACCTAGTGAAAAAGAGTTCCAACTTGGGGATTAATCACCTGGGGTGGATGGTAGGCTCCTGAGTGATCTGTAGTTTATGAGGGATGTCAGTTTACTTCCGGTTTGTAGGCCTCACTTCCATAATTGGAACTTGGAGGTCAGGTCATATCACAGTGACTCAGCTCATGTTTACCTTGGAGATCCTGTAAAAGTGGGTAAATGTGGGAGGGGGTGTTACAAATTGGTTATCATAGCTTCCAGGTTCAAACACTTGGATTGGATGTGTTGACTGTATATTGCTATACATGCATTGTGATTATTATGGTTATCATGCATGTGGTTGTTATTGTAGTCTTGTGTCATCATGCATGATGTTGATGTGTTGATGTCATGATGTATGTATATGTATCCTATTAACCTAGACTGATTTGTGCAGATGTGATAACCTCCCCTGAACTTCACTAAGGTATGATTTTGATTATGTTTCTATTTTGTTTATCTAACATGACATGTTTTTAGGAAAGATAAAGCCAAAGGTGAAAAACAGAATGGTGGACTACAATTCACATGACTCTGCTTACAAGCCTGATGTGAATTCCATGGAATGGGAAAAGTACGTTGAGTAGCAAGGAGAAGAGTATTCTTCTGATTTGGAAGACACACTAAGAAGTCTAAGGGAAAAGATCAGAATTTGTAAGGCAGACAATAATAAAAGGCTAATTGAGGCACATGAAAGGCTTGGGAGAGCTCAGGAAAAGTAGGTAGAAGTTAATGTAGTCGTCCTTTAGAGTCTTTCAAATTTGTTGAAGCAAGGACATATGGGGGTCAGTAATGAAGATAGGTAGGAAGAGAAGACTAATGGGGCAGATGGTAGCAGGTCTCAGAGGAGACATAAGTTAGACATGGAGGATATAATGAAGAGTGGCATATGCTTGGATACACTTAACAGGAGGACTAGTACATATGGGTTTTATTCTAGTTCTTCTTCTAGGATACATAGTCGTTATCACTGCCAACACCATAGGAGGAGTGAGTACTTTCCATAGGAGTTCAAGAAATTCAAACCTCGTACTTTTGATGGAGAGATGAATAAATCAGAGGATGCCAAATCATGGATTCTTGGGACGAAGAAATTCTTCAAATTGCATGACTATTTTGAGAACATGAAATCCAAGATAGCCACTTTCAATCTCATAGGGAAAGCAAATATCGTGTGGGGCGATGTGAAGAATGTTAGAAGCATTAGAGAAGAGGAGCTGATTTAGGATGAGTTTGAGAGACTTTTCAAGGAGAAATACTAGTTTGAGACATACTATGGTGATAGGGCCAAAGAGTTCTATGAGCTGAATATGGGTTCTATGACAGATGCTGAGTATACTAGTAGGTTCATAGAGTTGTTGAGGTATGTAACTTACCTCAATAGTGAGAAGGAAAAGATTCAAATGTTCATTAGTGGGTTGCTAGTAACATTCAAAGACAAAATTGAGTTTGATGAGCTTCAATCATTTGAGGGGGCTATCCAAAAATTGAAGCATTGTTATGAGCAGTCAAAACACAAGCGTGAGAACAAAGGTGATTGGAAAGGGAATGAGAAGACTAAAGGGAAATTGACTCAGAAGCAGAGAAGATCTCAAGATGCAGGTGAGAAAGAAAATATGGCTCCTTATAAGAAGTTTAATGCAGCTGAAGAAAGACATGGATCTCTTCCTATAGAGAAGCATAATAAAGGTAATAGTAGGGGATCGTTTCAGTGTTGGAATTATGGCAAGGATCATCGAAAGAAGTATTATCCATTGTACAAGGGTGGTAGGCCTAAAATCTATAGTGCCTAGGAGGCACAAATCGTTGGGATGTTGGTCTGAGCATTCCTCGGATCTATGAAACACTTGATAAGAGGTAGGAAGATCATTAGGCATCCATTATTGAGATGGAAGGCAAGTCTTGTGATTGAGTTGTTTCTATTTTGATTGATCCTGGATACAATTATAATTATGTTAGTCTTGACCTGGTGGATCAATGTAGTTTAAGTAAAGAAGTGCATGTAGAATTTTGGTTGGTGCAGTTGGCTACATGTACCAAGAGATGGGTTCATAATTGGGTGAGATCTTATGCATTTGATCTTAATGGTATGCCTACATCAACGCATCTAAATGTGCTCCCTTGAGTTCATATAGCATGATTTTGGGCATGGATTGATTGTTTAATGTAGATTGTTATGAGATGTAAATTAGGTGCCTAGATGATGATGGAGAAAAAATAACTTTATAGGGAAAGAAGAAGCCTACATAAGTAAGAATGGTTATTTCTATGCAAGCTAAGCGCAGTTGCAAGAAAGGGTGTGTATTGTTTTTAATGCATATTTCTAGTGATAAAGGAAAGGATGTTGAGGATGAGGAAGTCTTGAAGAAGTATCTTGTTTTGCAGCAATTTCAGCAAGGAAAATTTTAAGGATGGAAAATTATATTGAATTTTAAAAACATTGGCGAATCTCACTAGTCCCTAATATGCAAACTATAAAATATTTATTGATGTATTCGTAAAATTATTCAAATTTATAATGATTTTATATATACTCTCTATATAACTTTTGCGAATTTTAAGGTAAAATAATTTTATATTTTAAAATTTAGGCGAATTGTTTTTATAAAAAAAAGGAAATTTGCGAATATTTTTTTTAGAAAAATCTTGGAAAATTAGCCCACCTGCGAATATTAGCCCCTAAAATATTCCATGAGTTTCAGGATGTGTTTCCTGTAGAGATTTCAAATTTACCGCCTAATAGGGAAGTGGATTTCTATATTGAATTGGTACTAAGAGAAACACTAGCATCAAAGGAACCTTGCAGGATGAGTACTTCATAGTTGGTGGAATTGAAGTTACAGCTTAAGGAAATGCTTGATAAAGGATACATAAGACCAAGTGTGTTGCTTTGGGGTGCACCAATGTTGTTTGTAAAGAATAAGGATGGTTCTCTCAGATTGTGCATTGGTTATAGGCAGTTGAGAAAAGTGACCATCAAGAACACGTTCCCATTGTCGCAAATTGATGGCTTGTTTGATCAGCTGAAGGAAGAAAGATTGTTTTGAGATCAAGATATCACCAGGTGCATATCAAAGAAGAAGATATATACAAGACCACATTCCGTACTAGGTATGGGCATTATGCATTTGTGGTGGTTCCTTTTGGTATTACTAATGCTCCAACCACCTTTATGTGCTTGATGAACATTGTATTGCATCCTTACCTGCACAAGTTTATGATAGTGTTAATTGATGATATATTGATATACTCCAAGAATTAGGAGGAGTGTGAAGAGCACCCGACAACAATGTTGAGGTTGTTGAGAGAGTATTAGTTGTATGACAAGCTTAGCAAGTGCAGTTTCTTCTAGTCTCAGATTCATTACTTGGGGCATGTTGTTTCCAAGGCAGGCATAACAGTGGACCCGAAAAAGATTAGAGCTATCACAGAGTGGCCAAACTCCTAGGAATGTGGATGAAGTCATATCATTCATGGGACTATCAGGTTATTACAGGTGATTCATTAGGAACTTCTCATGGATTGGATATCTTATCACATCTTTGCAGACAAAAGGAAATAAGTTTGAATGGAATTTGGAGTGTGAAACTAGTTTTGAGCAATTGAAGCATTTGCTTACAAATGCTCTAGTTTTGAAGATTACAAATCCCGATAAGGAGTTTGTAGTCTGTATAAATGCTTGCAAGAAAGGAATTGGTGGAGTCCTGATGTAGGAAGGATAGGTGGTATGTTATGAGTCAAGGAAACTTAGCAAGC
>CM062813.1:60269626-60377126 GCA_031772625.1 Pinus tabuliformis | reverse complement strand
TTTCCACCCAACCATATCTAGGGATAACTTCTCTCCTTGGAACCCCTGAGCTATAAGAGCTCACAAGCAATACCAAAATATAGCAATAGAGAGATATACAAGCAAGCTGAGGAAGATAATTTTTACTTCCTCTCAGTACCACTCATGTTCAACTTCGTTGGATAGAGCTACTTATTAATTTAGATTAGCATTGGCTACTCTCCAAATCTCTCCCTCTCACAATCTTCTTCAAATCTCTCAAACTCTTGGTATCACCACGTACCTCCCCCAAGTGAGAATACATGAGACACATATATAGGAGGAGAAACAAATTCTTGTCATAAAGGAGGAGTAATATGCATGCCTTGTATTCCATTGAGAGGAGTGAAACTCATGCCATTAAGGAGAGGTATACATGCTTAGTTAAGGAGAGTGCAACCTATGCATTAAATAGAGTGTAAGAGGAATCTTTTATGACATGTCTTTAATGACTGTAAGAGGAATATGCCATTCTCTGTTAAGTGCATAAAAGAGAGTGTAATGTATTATTAAAAGAGAGAGATGGTTAGAGCCATTCGAATCATCAAGGAGAGACGTGTGAAGTGATTGAGGAGATGAAGCTGACTTATAATTCCCTTTTTAAGAATAATATTGTAGTATCATAAAAGATAATAATAATATTAATAATATTAATAATATTGAGGATTAAGTCAAGATTGAATTGTTATGATTGATTAGTGATAAGTTAAGTGATTTTCCTTCAACTATGCTTGATTACCAATTTATGCATGGTGATTTACTATTTTTGGAAAGTCATACTTGAGATGTTAGACACAACTTTCTATTTTTAGAAAGTCACTCCAGAATTGCCATAAATGATATTTTATTAAGGAAATTCATCCATGAGATGCCCATGAGTGGTATTTTTCTTTTGGAGAATGGGAATTCCACATCCCTATTGCATGCATCTCCGTGCCTCAGTAGATTGAGGACTTCACGCCCTTATCTACTCCAAGGATCTAAGATTCCACACCTTGATCTTTTAAATATTTAGGACTCTGTGTCCCAATCTTTTTATTATAGATCCAAGGCTCCACTTATTTATCTTTAATGGATTTAGGACTCTGCGCCCTAATTTCCATGGCTTCTCATCTACTCTACTGTGAAACTCCGTGGTTCATCTTAAGGTACTGATTGTGAGTTCATACCCATCTGATGGTTCCTTGGTAAGGTCTTGTTCCAAGACCAAGAATGTGCATGACTTCCATAGTCATTTTGGTTTTGAAGAAAGGACTTCCAGTTTGCAAATAACCATGTCCCCTGCCACATCCTGCTTTGCACAATAGTGAGCATCCTTGTTTGCAAATATCCACGTCCCCTACCACATCCTGCTTAGTACAATATTGAGCATATATAATCATACAAATCATGTATCATGACTTCCAAATTCATTTATAATTTTAGCATCCCTATTTGCAAATAACCATACCCCCTGCCACATCTTACTCAGTACAAGATTAAGCATATATAACCATACAAATAAATTATTATCCATAAATCATAATTAACCATATGTTCCACATAACCATGATCATCCATGGACCTATGTGTCTAAATCTTGGATCACCATCCATGTCATACACCTATGTCCAAAATAGGATACCAAAAGTGAAAAAATTGATAATATGCACTTAACCAAAACCAGTCTTACCAAAATCAACCTTTATCATAAGTGTTGTTGGGAAAATTATCCAATATGGAATGACCCTATCCCACTCTAAGGGTGATAGTACCTCAGCAACAATCAAAGCAAAGCTATTTGAGATTACTTCTTTATGAGATGTAAGAGAGGGGAGGAAGAGATCCACTAACCGATGTCTTCCGCTAATGATTGATCCAATCTTCTCTCTTTGCTGCTTGCTCCCAGCTCCTTGCTCTTTCACTGGCCCAGCTACACCAAGATCCTGCAAAATAACAAGAGAGGGAAACTACAAGAAGCATACATTAATAATTGATTCAAGGATTAGAATAAATCAAATACACAAGTATAACAATACACCATTGAGACACATGCATATAGAAGAACCTCAAATGCTTTATTAATGGAAGAAGTAAAGTTCAGGAAGTAATACAACCATAAAAGGCCCAATCCAGCATCACCTCCCAGCAGAAAGAAATCTCCTCTTCACCTCCTTCAAGCAAATCACCCAATAGTTCTATACTCAAACCAACAGCACTTCCTTACATTCACAAGATTCCAGCCTCCATAGACCTCATGAGAGAGCTCTATATATAGGAGATTTGGAGAAAGGATGAGTCAGCTTGTAGCTGGCATGAAGCTGACTAGTGTCCTCTCCCACTTCAGTTATTCTTCAGTTCTTGAGTCCACTTGGAGGTTCTTGCTTCCACTTGGAGATCTAGACCCTCTTACTCATCACTAGTCGAATTCCCTGATCCAAGTGTCATTTTGGAAGCTTCCTGGGCATTGACACCTTGAAGAATGACTGTGCCACTTGTCCCAACTCGCCCAGCGCAGGTAGCCTTCCTTGCAGTTGACATTCAGCGCAGGTACACAGTGGAGCAGTTGACATTCAGCGCAGATGCTCAGTGGAGCAGTTGACATGATCCAGAATTAACTTGTTTTTGAGTGTTTTCAGGTGGAGAACTGATATTTAGTGCTGTGGTTTGCTGACCTTGTTCCTCTAGGGGTAGGAACAACATGTTTAGGGACTTTGGATCCCTTAGATTATTGACATTTCATGCTTCATGCTGCAAGGCACAAAAATGTCTATAACAGTTGCCCCCTAAAGTATGAGGTCGTTTATCGGGTGAAATGCTTTATCAGGAGGATCGAAGTTCATTCAATCGCTGAGAGGTGACCTGTAATAAAATACAATACAATACATTATTTTTCATTCTGCTTTCATGATCTAGTTGAGGCGGGCATTCCCATGCTCAACTTTATAAATTCATTTTGGTACATAGAACAGACGATCGTCTGATGGTAGACTGATAATTCTCTGCTGAAATTATCATCCTTTGAGTAGGATGATCATCTGCTGCAATGATGTACATGTCAAATGTCTTTATATTTCCTGAATATATATCACAGCCTGGATGGATGAAACTAGATCCGGGGTCTTCAAACTCGTTCGATCTTCACTCTATGTACAAGTCGATCCATGTGAGAATTGCGCTGAAGTCGAACATGGAAAGACATCACTTGATTACCGGTCAATAATGTAAACCGTTAACAAGCGCGAGAGGAATCACCGATAATGATAATGACCCTCAAGGTACTGCAGTACAATTCACGTGGTGTGAATAAAGGACTTGGCGTCGAACACCACGCAAAATCTTTCGGTCGAAGGTCATTGATGTATACCTGTCGCCGGAAGTGGGAAACTTGCCATTGAGGCATGCAAGCTTCAATGTACTGAGGGGGGTGTTCCTAGATCAACTTCTTGGATAATGAGCTGAAGTCGACAAGAAGCGATCCGTCAAAGGAGGGCCTTAATGAATCCCACATCAGTGACACGAAACGGAGCTAATGATTTTAGTGGAGGTGAAAACAATCTGTGAAATATGATTCAGGGTGGCGATCATGGGTGGATGAAGGATAATGTATGGCAATGGATGGGACACGGTTGACTCTTTCTGAACAACATCTCTTGAACATATAACGACACTGATGCGATGGATCAGTAGCATTACCCCAAATGTGGATGGTTTGGCGAAGACCATGGTGATGAGACCGGTGAATGAAACAACCCAACCCGATGTGATACGGAGGAAAAGTGTCATGTTCAAGAGCGACTTGCTACCATTAAAGCTTTGAGGTTCTCCCAATTTTTCCCCAGTCATTTCTGACCAGTACCTCTTTATTTTTGTCAAGCTTGAGGAGGATAACATATGCTTGTTCTATAACCTGCCCTTCGGGCAAGCCTATCGCTATGTTTTAACGAGCGTAGCGATAGGGAAACTCGTTCTCGTCTAAAGACAAGTTTGTCGCTATTTAATCATTTTAACGAGTCTAAAGACAAGGAAAACTCGGTCCTTTTCATTTTTAGAGAGTCTGAAAAGGTACAGAAAGTTAACTCCAAAATTCCTTTTTCGTCATCTAATCCCTTAAGTCCGAAAAAGTATAAAACAATATAAAAGGGATGAATTTTCGATAACTTTAACGAGCCGAATAAAACAAGCGCTCGACCTTTTTGTGCAATAATCCCTCAGGTCCAAAAAGATTAAAATCTAGAGGAGGGATAGCTCTTCTGGTCATTTTAACGAGCTGGAAGGCCAAAACTCGGCAAACTTTTCATATTTTACGAGTCAGATGAAAAGAGCTCAAAGAAGACTCGTCTTTTGAGGAACGAGTGATAAACAGGGATAGCAGCAGATTCCAGGTACAGGTTGGAATTTTCCAATCATGGCAGTGTCACAAGGATGGCTAGGTGAAATCACTCTTCGCAGCTGTTCCTCAAAATAGGTAAACAATCATATGGAGGTGAACGATTGGCCAAATGGAATGGAGGTGGCAGGTGCAAAACACGACCAAGGCTTTTATGGCTAATAAATTTACGATCACAGTGGTTATTTACCGGGGTATGTTCATTTTTTAATGAGCTTGACTGCTCAATCTTATGTTTATTTTTTAACGAGCATGAACTATGTGCTAAAACT
This sequence comes from Pinus tabuliformis, assembly GCA_031772625.1. Taxonomy (NCBI): domain Eukaryota; kingdom Viridiplantae; phylum Streptophyta; class Pinopsida; order Pinales; family Pinaceae; genus Pinus; species Pinus tabuliformis. The sequence goes on along the minus strand of CM062813.1, from coordinate 60,372,467 downwards.
GCTCGGATCTCGCTTTTCTATTTTTTAACAAGCATAAATTCCGCGGTAAAACTGCTCGAATCTCGCTTTTCTATTTTTTAACGAGCATAAATTCCGCGGTAAAACTGCTCGATATCCCAGTCATAAGATAAGAAATGTCTCCTGTAAGATCCCATTTTTTATAGAGCTCGCGCCTTACATAAGCTATGCTCCCTCTCATCCTTTCTTTATGCAAGTCCGGAAACGGCTAATCCCAAAAACAGATAAATAACCTCTCTTAGCTTGCACTCCAAAAGGTTTGCATGCCCCCAGGTATAAAATACAATTTCAAGGCTGCCCCTCCTCTCCCTCACCTCTGCTTTTCTTTGGGTGTTCACAGCTACTTGTTGTCTTGCTAGTCTAATGTTAACGATACTTGTCTTCTCGTTATTTTTAACGGGTCTTATGCGGTACTTGTCTTCCCGTCAGCCCAACTTTTGACAGATCTTTTGCAAGATCGCAAGAGAATAGCTACTTGCGACAAGAGAGCAGCTACTTGCGACAAGAGAAGAACACTACTCAAAGATAAAACATTGGTGTTATTGAGGGAGGCTTGCCTCTTTCTGGTTTCCCAAAGATTGTTTCGTTAATCTTTCAAACAAACATTTCCTTGGCACTGTCTACCGAAGTAGACAATGGTGAATGACCTTTGTCAAACACATAACCTTGAAAAAAGAATCCTTTTCCAGAACAACCCCTCTTCCATCCACGGACGGGGTACAGACTAGTCATATTCTCTCGTGGAAATTCTACCTTATACCCAGGGTTTCCTCTGCCCGAAGTAGACCAAGATGCATGCCCCCTGGGTTCCAGTCCCATCTTTCCGAATCACTAGCATTCATCGGGAAGGAGGACTGGGGGTGGAGACATTTCTTGATTGAATAGACCATTCAGGGTTGGTATGTGACTATTTGCGATGCGTGATCCCGGAAATGAAAGTTGGTCTACGAGCTTGACCACCCTTCCTTCGTGTGGAAAACACATTACTCTAAAGAGTGAGGAGACTATTTCTCCCATGCAATATATATAGTCTTGTCCAAGGAGTAGGTTATAATCCAAGGGTCCTTGAACGACCATCACGTTCATTTGAATGGTCTTCCCTTTCAATGTAACAGGCACATTGGGGAGGATCCCTAATGGTCGACTGGTTCCTTTATCAAAACCCGAGAGATTTCTTATCTCAGGCAAAAGTGCCGGGGAACCCAGTGCTTTCCAAGCAATAGAGGAAAGGATACTCACAGATGCCCCTTCATCAATGATAGTGCCGGCCATTACCATTCTATAAATTTGGACTATGATTCTGAATGGTATACTGGCTGGTAACCGGGGTCTGCCTAGTTGGTTCCAATCAAAGGATACAACCAGGTTGCTTGGTGGTGGGACCGAATACACGACCGGATATGACCCTGACGATGTTCCTTCCTGCGATAAAGGAATGGGCGCATTGCCCTGACGCTCATCAGAGTCTGTGTTGATGAAAAGAATCTGGATGGTGTCATCCTTATTCTCTTCAGTGAGGGTGTCATTTGAAGATGAATCTTCAGTGACGGTGTCATTTAAGGATGAAACCTCTGAAGGAAGAACCGGGTCAACTGCCGTTTCGACCTTTGGACTTTCATCTGGTCTGGATTCAGTAGGTTCATTCTCAATGATTGATGCTTCAGCTGACCACTTGAGTGGGCCAGCTGTATTTTCAACCAACGAAGGACTTGGCACGAGTTTTTTGTATCCAGGAGGAAGTCTCAACGGTGACACCGGACGATCTTCCAAAACACTCTTCGCTTCGTCTAAGAAGGGACAACGGTGGATGGCGTGATCGACTTTACACAGTCTGCAGGGGGATCTTGCTCCCTGTCTTTGTCTTGAACCTTCACTTTCGCTGGTTGACGGTTAGCATTCAACATGACTATCAGAGGTTGATGCTCCCGAATTGTGCAAATGAGGGGACCAGTCCCTTAGTATCCGGGGAATACAGGGACAATCTTTATGGAAGTGGTCTCCTCTACATATGACACATGGCGATTTAGGCCCGGTCTGTGCTGTGTGTGGATTTTTGTCAGATGTCTTTTGCTTGCCCCCAGTCGCCTTAGGCTCCTTCTTCTTCTTCTCTCTCTTCTTCTTCTCCTTCTTCTCCATGGGAGCTTGGCTTTTGCCGGCTCTGCTTGCGAAGACGAAGGATTGGAGGAAGAGTTATAGGAAGTAGAAGGCTGGTGGGCAGCTCTAGACTCATCTAACTGTTGACTCGACTGTTCAGGAACCATGGTGTTCTGAACTACATTGGTTGAGAATAGCCAAATTGGTAGGCCAATTGTCAATCCTGGAAGCGACAATGTGGCCATGTGGGGCGCACCAACTTCTCCCCAAGTGGAGAAAGGACTAGGATTTCCATCATGTGGAATTCCTTGGTTGGGGCGTTCCATGTTCTCAACCTACAGATCAACGCAGGAATAGGAGGTGATTATGTTCCATTTAAAATAAATTTTATAACGACGCTTTAGACACAACTTGCTTTTTCACTTTTTAAGAGTCGAGAAAAAGCTAAAGATGACTCTAGTCTCCTTCGATGTTTTAACGAGCCCGAAGTGACAAATGCTCGGATGGACTTTTTCAGTTATAGAGTTTGAAAAAGGCCAAAAGAAACTGCTCTGGAGTTCTAGGCAGAGGGTGTGCCAAACTTTTCGCAAAACCACAGAATACGTTTTACGGTACGAGTGGTCGATCTTCGTGAATGCTGTGTTCACTGCATTGCGATCAGTAGGGTGGCCGACACGGCTTCCTATGGATAAAGGATTTGTTCCTATAGGGGTCTCCCAATATATACTCGACAGTACGTGGGAGCACAAGTCCGTATTGATACTTATCGCTTCACCGTGGAGGAATCACCCAACCACTCAACGCTAAGATATCACGTTTAACGACGCCGGAACACGTCTCTAGCTTAGACCTCTATGTGTTTGCGTTATGTTTCAATGCGTTGTTATGTAAATTCAATTTATTTTAAGGTTGATCTTGTTTAGAAGTTTGCCTTTATGGATCACCACGAGATGTATAGTAACATTCCTAAATGCAGTCTAAGATGATAAGCAAGCTTTTCAATCTTTCAACTTTGAAAATCTTAACTACTGAGGGAAAAGAAAGACATCATCTTTTCACACAGATCATAGAGCACACACTAATGCACTTTTCCCTAAATCAACATACAAACTGTCATAATGCACATGCACAATGCAGGTATTTCTTTTCTCTTTCTTAATGTTGATGTAATACAAAAAGAAAGCTGTTGTATAACTTTGAATTCAATTTCAAGTGAAAGCAAACAAGCTTGTCCAAAATCAAAAGACACCTTAAGATTTACTTGTTTCGACACTAGAAATATATAAATTCAAACCATATGACGAAAGAAAAAGCTCAATCAGCTATGAACAGCAAACAAACTAACTCTTAAGATCAAAACGACACTTATCACAGGTCTAGATCTAAGAGGCCACAGCAACACTAGTTCACTTTTCGTTATGGGAAACTGCAAATGATATAAGAAATACATAAAGAACAAATACAGTTTCTTTATACAACCGAGGCGGAATAGTGGCAAGGAAAGTTGGTTTCAGATAGGTACATTGACTGATAACAGGCTGCAAAAACAGAGATGAAAACAGGGCAATAAACAGGAGGGAACCCCAGTAGCACAAGGCAAAACTGGTTCAGCGTAGGTGGTACACTGGCAGTTTGACCTTCAGCGTAGGTAGCCCCTTCAGGAACTGCGCTGAAATGCAGACTGCCTTCACAGTGCCTGCACTGAAGAGATAAACTTTCGTTTTTCTCAGTTTCCGGGTCACAGATTGCTCAAAAATTCACAGTTTTTGGCCAAATCAGAAGCTATCAGTCAAGTACACACTAAGGGATGAAAAGGAGGATGAAAAGCTATCACTAAGAGCTATTTAGAGTCCTTGTGGATCAGCTCTTCAAATCATAAACATGCCCAGAAACTGAGCTAGAGTAGCTGCCCTCTACTTTGCATTTGAAAGATCCAAATGCAGTTCGATTCGGTACTCCCTGTGTTTATGAAATGAATAGCAAAAACACAAACAACCAACAAGATACGATCCCCAGTGGAGTCGCCAATTTGTTGTTGGGAAAAGTATCCAATACGGAATGACCCTATCCCACTCTAAGGGTGATAGTACCTCAGCAACAATCAAAGCAAAGCTATTTGAGATTACTTCTTTATGAGATGTAAGAGAGGGGAGGAAGAGATCCACTGACCGATGTCTTCCGCTAATGATTGATCCAATCTTCTCTCTTTGCTGCTTGCTCCCAGCTCCTTGCTCTTTCACTGGCCTAGCTACACCAAGATCCTGCAAAATAACAAGAGAGGGAAACTACAAGAAGCATACATTCATAATTGATTCAAGGATTAGAATAAATCAAATACACAAGTATAACAATACACCATTGAGACACATGCATATAGAAGAACCTCAAATGCTTTATTAATGGAAGAAGTAAAGTTCAGGAAGTAATACAACCATAAAAGGCCCAATCCAGCATCACCTCCCAGCAGAAAGAAATCTCCTCTTCACCTCTTTCAAGCAAATCACCCAATAGTTCTATACTCAAACCAACAACACTTCCTTACATTCACAAGATTCCAGCCTCCATAGACCTCATGAGAGAGCTCTATATATAGGAGATTTGGAGAAAGGATGAGTCAGCTTGTAGCTGGCATGAAGCTAACTAGTGTCCTCTCCCACTTCAGTTATTCTTCAGTTCTTGAGTCCACTTGGAGGTTCTTGCTTCCACTTGGAGATCTAGACCCTCTTACTCATCACCAGTCGAATTCCCTGATCCAAGTGTCATTTTGGAAGCTTCCTGGGCATTGACACCTTGAAGAATGACTGTGCCACTTGTCCCAACTCGCCCAGCGCAGGTAGCCTTCCTTGCAGTTGACATTCAACACAGGTACACAGTGGAGCAGTTGACATTCAGCGCAGATGCTCAGTGGAGCAGTTGACATGATACAGAATTAACTTGTTTTTGAGTGTTTTCAGGTGGAGAACTGATATTCAGTGCTGTGGTTTGCTGACCTTGTTCCTCTAGGGGTAGGAACAACATGTTTAGGGACTTTGAATCCCTTAGATTATTGACATTTCATGCTTCATGCTGCAAGGCACAAAAATGTCTATAACAATAAGCACGCAACAAAAATGTGACCTAAACCAGGTTTATAGCATATAAGAATATACATAAATCTAACATGCATAATATTTATATCTCTGCATCAAAATCACCCTCTCCAATTGTCATCAAAGTTATCTCACCTAGAAGGGACAATTCAAATATGAAGAGACACAAATATGCATGCAAGGGAAACTAGAGGAAAAATGAAAGAAAATGGGATATCAGTGATAAAAATGCATCAGAGAAACAATTCGTAGCTTTTTTTACTTTATTATTGGTTATATCCTTACACTCTCATACACTCTAGCACTCTTAGAGCATTCTTGGAGCACTCTAGCAGTCACTTGGATTTGGAGAAGGAAGGTAAAGGAAAGCAGACGAAAGTAAGGGAGCACAAAGAGAAGGTTGGATCAACAACTTCAACAAGAATATCTTGCAAGTAACAGGTTGCATGTGTGATTTTATTTCTAGGATGTGAATGCATGGTTCATGCATTTTTTTATTTGGTTCATTTTTTATCACGAGCATGGATTTTTCCTAGTTTGACAGTGGTTTCATCCTTGCCTTGCCATTTCCTGGATAACCATGGTGTGATGGGATTCATTCTTGGTTGAGCTTTGGATTGTTGGAAGGTTTTGGAATTGGGTGAGGTGGTCTTAGGAAAATCCCATGTGTTGGGGAGTGGAGATGGTTTTCTTCGGGAAGCCCTCGATAGGTGGGTGGAGATAAGAAAATTACTCAAGGTATGGTGAAGGAATTATGAGGCATCCAAGCTTAGTTTGGTTTTGGATCTAGGGACTAATTTAGGTAAGATCATGGTAGCTTAAGGGTGGAGGTGGTTAACCTCTATATTCCCTATTTGATTATGTATTGGTTTATCCCATGAGATCCCACATTCATGCTTGGAATATGGCACAAAGGTGATTGGCTGAAAGAAAGATTTGGTTCAACCCAATCTATGGTTGGGTTTTACATGGAAGTCCCTGCCTTAGTTGGGTTTTGCATAAGTTAATATGATATATTATTTTAATGTAATTAATGAGGATATGTACTTGTTATTATGTTGAATCTATGGAAGATTTTTCATGGTTCCTATTTTGGTTATATGCATGGTTTTATGATGTGCTCTAGCTATGGCTCTTGATCATGATTCAATAAGTTATTTCATTGTTGATGGATGCATGGGATAACAAGTGTTGTTGTAGCTAGTTTTATAGGACATTGATACTTCTTTGTGATTCCCATATGAAATTAAGAAGTTTATGATAAGATATGCATTCATGACCTGTAACTTGTATGTTTATCATATGTTTGACGAAGTGTCTATCATGTACTAGGTATTTTTTGGTCAAAATCTTGCTCAAGTTTTGAATGGTTAGCCTTGTTATCACCTTATTTATGTTTTTGGAAACTTACAAGTAGTTCTGGGCAGTGGTCTGGAGGCTTTCCTGAAAAAGTTGCATAGATCTCGTGGTCGCACGCTCAAAACAAAGGAAATTGGGTCATAAACACACACAAGTAGGTTTATGGGTGTGGTTGGAGCTTCATAACTGCATGCACAATGTGTCAAGGGTGCGATTGGGGTGTAAAACTAGTGAGAAAGAGTTCCATCTCATGGATTAATCACATGGGGTGGTTAGTAGGCTCCTGAGTGATCTGTAGTCTCTGACAGTTATCAGTTTAGTTTTGGTTTGTAGGCCTCACTTCCATAACTGGAACTTGGAGGTCGAGTCATATCATAGTGACACTCAAATCATGTTTACCTTGGAGAGCTTGGTGTTACACCATATTCATCCACCATGGCTTGCTGCCATTTCTTATGCCTCACTACTTCTGCAAAAGTCGTCAATTTAATGGAGTCATGAGTGACTAAGGCATAATTTGATTGAGTTGAACTTCTGGTCCCTGACTTGTTTTGTTCATCTTCATGAGCATATTTTAATAGTTGTGTGAGCCATTTTGGTTTGTTATGTTGTCCCTATGGTGAAGTTACTACAATAGTTATGTTTTGTGTAGAAGAATCTTCATCTGATGAAGAGTAATGTATCTCATGAATATTCATACTAGGGGCTAAGTATTTCTCAATCAAATTTGATTTTGTTTGAGGAATTCCAAGTGATTGAGGTGATTATCAAGCTCTTACATTGCTTGAATTTTCATTTTATCAAATACAACATCCCAACTAATAATAAATTTCCCATCAGATAACAACATATATCCTTTCTCTTCATCTAAATAGCCAAGAAGAATGCATTTCATGCTACAATTTTCTATCTTAGTCCTTTTTTCCTTAGAAAATAAGGCATGGAAAGTGGAGCTGAAAACTCAAAGATGATTCACTAAAGGATTAGTACCATACCAAGCTTCGTATGGAGTGATTTCATCTAAAGCTAACATGAGGGATTGATTCCATAGATAAATTTTTGTATGAACTGCTTTTGCCCAATACTTTATGCTTAATCCCTTTAAGTGCATCATAGTTCTGGCCATTTCCATTGGTGTGCGATTCATTTTTTTGTGGGTCATTTTTTCTATGTAGTATAAGGGTTAGTAAATTTTCATTTTATTCCATGTCTTTGGTGATGATAATTGAGTTCATTTAAATTAAATTCCCCCCCATTATATGTTGTCAAAGTAGCAAGATTTTCTTTTGTGGCATTTTCAAGTAATCATTGTATGAATTACTCAAATGCTTCTAATTTCTCCTCGAGAAAATACACCCAAGTCATTCTTGTGAAATCATCTATGAAAATAATAAAGTTTCTGCATTCACCAAGATAGGATTCCATAGGACCACAATTTTCACTATGGATTAGTTGCAAACTTCTATTTTCTCACCATGTTCTTGTGGGGAAAGGATACCTCTTTTGTTTTCCAATGATACAAAATTCACATTTAGTAATCTCCTTTTTGAAATGGGGCAATCCTTTAAACATTTGATCTCCCTTAAGGTTACTAATTCCATTAAAATTCAAGTGGACAAATCTATAATTCCATAAAGTCAGAGAGCTAGAAGGTAAACCACTTATGTTGCCAATTCTTGGTTGTGGGGAATCACTATTCCTTGTAGGCTTGGAAGTTTTCCATATTCATACCCTTCATTATTGTTTTTAAATTTTGTTTCAGAGAATTAATTATGATCCATCCATCTTCCATAATTATTTTATGACCTCCTTGTCTAATGGGTACCAAGGAAAGCAAGTTTTTCTTAAATGTTGGAACATACTAGACATTTGAAAGTAACACTTTTCCAATTCCTGGAAGATAAAAATAGATTGATCCTTCTCCTTGAGGTATGAGTTATATTATCTACCAAATAGATTAGATTTAGTTACATATCTTGATATGCCTAGAAATAATTTTTTCTATAGCACATATGTTGAGTAGCTCTTGTATCAAGTATCCAATCATCTTCAAATCCATTTCTTGAAAATTTGTTGGTGGCCATTGAATCAACACATTCATTTTCATGTGTCAATGTAAATACATAATCATATTCTTCATTTTCTACATATTGTATTGGCACGGAAGAACTAGGCTTAGAATGTTGTTGGAAATTTTGTTTATTCTTTGGCATATTCTCATTTCTTGTCCTACAGTCTTTTGCCACATGGCCAATGTGAAGACATCTTTTGCATTTAGGTTGACTTATTTCTTCACCATGTTGAGATCTCCTATATTATTGTTTATTTTGATAATTCTTTCCTTTTCCATGGATCCTTCCACAAACACAACCACAATCATAGTCTTCACTTCTTCCTCTTCCTCTATAATTATATTTAGACCAACCTCTTCCTTGTGTATTTTCATTACAATTACTTCTTCCTTTGGTACTTTCATTATAAGTGCCTCTTCCCCTGACACTTTCATTCTAAGTAGCTGTTCCTCTTGCATTTTCATTAAATGAGCCTCTCTCTCAAGCTTTCTCCTTTTCTTGAGTTGGTAAAGAGAAGTTCTCCCCTTGAGTTCTTATTTCTATCAAAACTTTTATCACGTTGAACCAACAAGTCACTATGGGAATCAAAATTTTGATTTGCCAATTTATCAATAATTTGTAATGTTTATATTAGGCTGGTAAACCTTTCATTAGAATTTTTGTCAATAAAATTTCTTCCACATCTTTAAAAATATATTTCAAAAGTTTTTGACGAATATTCTTCAAATGAGAGATGTACTCTAGAACATCTCCCCCTTCAACCATTTTTTGGTTGAGTAATTTATTATGAAGTTCAACCCTTTTTGCTTTGGATTGAATATCAAACATATTTTGAAAGTTCTCCATGTAGTCCATGTTTCAAGTCCATTTTCAATAATAATATATAGAGCATCAATTACTGAAGATATCAATAATGCAAGTGCATTTTCATCTCATGCATCCCATTTTGCTAGTTCTTTAGCTTCAACGAGCTTAATTGGAGTTGTGTCACCATTACAAATATATTTCCATGAGTCAACATGTTTTGCATTGAACAATGCCAAGGCGTGTAGTTCTTGGTTTTCCAATTTTTCTAATTCAATAAATAGATTGACTAGCCTTGACATGATTAATTATGTATTAAATTCCCACGATTAAGAAGTTGAAGACAATAATGCTGAAGAGGCATTACAGACATTGTAAATGACTGTGATAGGGGCTTGGCATTGACCCTCTCATAGCCTAAAATTTTTTTTGATAGAGTATTTTACTTGATTATTATCAAAGCTTCAATTATAAATTACAATTTGATTTCCTCAAACTTTCAAAATTTGACAACTATTTTCAAAACATGCACCCACAATGAAAATTCCTCAATTCACAATAAATCCCCTCTTGAAAGTGTACAATGATTCAATTACAAAACAATGATTATAGCCCCTCTAAAAAAAAAAAAGAGCATTCTTTCATGCTCCCTTAAGCTATGAAAGCGTCTCTCTATTTTTCTTTCTTAAAAAAAAAGTGGTCATTTACTCAGTAAATTTTTCATTAACCAACATTTAAAACTAAATACATTTCAATCCTGTTGTAGGGTCCCAAGGGTTGATGCCAAATGATACCATTGGACCAATCTCTTCCTCCTTGAAAGTTCATGAATCTAGTCACTAATTATGTGTCATCCTCTATAAAGTCCCACTCCATAAAGAAATCTACAATATGTAGCAACAATTTAAAATTTCATTGTTTCGAGTGAGGAAATTATGTCCTTCACAAAGGAATCTATGATGCAGTTTTCATGGTTTCGAGTTAATAAATTTAGCCTTTTCAATCACTCCATTGCTAGAAAATTGTGAAAGACTCTTTCTTTGGTAGGACATGGGATTGATTCTTACAAATAAGATTGCATTATGGTCCCTACATTTCTCACACCTATGTTGCAACCATTGTGACCTTGATAAATCTTGAGTATGATTATTGGGGCATGCCCAAACTTAAGCTCGAGAGTTCATAGTTTCAATCCACGGTCCTATTAATTCCTCACCAAATTAAATTTCGTTTATCAATGGGAACACGCCTTTAAAGTTTGATCCCATGAATGTTGTCTCGATACCCATTGATTAAGAGGCTCCCAAATTATCCTCCATGATTAAGAAAATAGATGCTCCTTGAATGGATGAGACTTCTATAACTACCAACATGTAGTCAACTTTCTGAGGGTTTTCTACATAGAATGGTTCATTGTTGAAGAATCCGACGGTCATATAGGATGTCAAGGCAGAGGCCAAAGCTAGTTATATGGGATGTCAAGCCAGAGGCTGAAGCTAGTCATATGGGATGTCAAGGCAGAGTTTGAAACTATTCATTGGCATCTTTTTATTGTCAAGTTGTGGAGTAAATCCTTCACAATGAGAAGGAGTGCATGAAGATCACCGGGGGGAAAATGTCTATACTACTTAAACTTGATGCAATTCATGGAGTGAATTTATTTATTGAGGAGTTAAGTAAGGTTGTGATTCATAAGCATCTTAATATGCAAGAAATACCTGCCAACATGTCAGGGGATCTCCCTGGTAAGAAGTCCCAATTAGACCTCAGACCGTTTCGTGTAGGAGTCCCAGCAATGGGTCATATCGCCTTGACCGCAGTTTCACACAGAGGAAAGTAATATGTCCCCGTTGGTAGCAAGGGTGTGACAACCGCAACAAGTCAAGGAAGGTGCATGAATAGTTATAACACATAGAAAGTGGGGTGACTGTGCCCCTTGGAAACTTGTGATAACATGTGGCTTGGAAGGGAACACACGAGCGAATATGCATCACAAACTTGAAAGCGAGTTAGAAAGAAATCCAAAGTGATGGTTAAACAAACAACATATTTCAGTAAGATTCATACATACTTATACAGAATAGTCCATACATGCATGTGTAAGCAAACAACTACATATATCATTTAGAGTAAATAAGATAGCTGGAATATAATACAACATATACATGAAACGTGCTGGCTCTGTTATATTAATAAGTGTAAGTTCCAGTCATAATTACAACCATGACCAACAACTAGTTCCAATAGTGGAACGTTACAGTCACTACCGCCTGCTCCTCCAAAGAGATATACTAGCTCTACACAGTGGAGACGCCAAGGCTCGTTACAATACTGTCCAAGCTCTCTTTAAGGTACTCCTATCAGAATCTTGGCTGACCAAAATTCCATACAATGAGTTATGAGGGACTATATATAGCAAAGGGTGGGGTGGCCCTTGACATTCCCCTTTGTGACAGTTCATTTACCCTCATGACTCTTCATCTACTCTATGACTGTTACATCCAACTATCGACACTTGAATTTACACTTGACAACACATTACATATAATCTGTACATGTACCCATGTGAGACAAAATTGGCTTGAGAAAGTCATGCAAGACATCACTATGACCTCGACAACTATGAGAAGACCAACTTTTAGACATCCTCATGGTGGTCGACAGTAGCGAACTGATGCCAAGCTTGGTAGTCTGCGATGGTGTTTGTGTACTCTAAGGTGACATCTTTTTGGAAACGAACTCTTGCCTCCATAACATATGGGTACACTGCTCGAGCTCCTATGTCCAACTCATTTGATAACATGCGCATCATTATCTTGAGTGTGGCCAGACTAGCAACATATTTGTGCATGGTATCTGCACTGATCACTAAGTATGGGCTAGTGGATATGCACATCAACTTGTCAAAGTACGAGTCAAGATACAGTTAGACTTGTGCCTTTGTCTTCGCCTGGGTGAGTGTTGTAATAGATGGGATCGCATGTGCGCACACAACAACATCCATACTCCTGAATACCTATGCATGGGAAGCCTGCAGACTAGTGATGAGCTGCGAGAGATCTTCATAGTTCCGGATCTGACTCCAGATGCATGCCTTTAGCTCGACCGCTTTAGGCTTCATCATCTTAGGCAAGTGTACTGGGGCTCCCTTGTATCTCATTGTCCATGCTTGCATGTAATCAACAAAAACATGCATGTTCGACAAGATACGTTCTCTCCTAGCACATCGCTAATGCCAACCGTTGAGATGGAAACCTACCTTATGCACAGTACCAAACTTGTAATACAACACCCACATGACTATTTCAAGGGACAATACTTCATCTAGTATTTCCTTCTTCAATTATACTCAGGTGGATGTTGTGACCAATTCTCCTCCCTGCTTAGCCATCTGTAACTCTTTAGCCATTCACTCATTCTTAACTATCTGGAAGTGAACACTCAATCTAGTAGCTTTTGCATATGATTTGGTAGCGTCAACCAATACTACTAGATGTTTGCACACATCAGACATGATCACTCATTCCTCAAACTATGTAGGAGATGTGTGATCATCTGGAGTCCACACTGTGTGAGATTGCACAACTCTATGTTGGGACTCATCGAATGAGATGTTGTGCATCTCTCCCTCTAGATTGTCTCCAAGGATTTCAGTGTCTCTTTGGTTGCTTGGGACTTGCTCTACTTCTGGATTCGGTGAAGCTAGTGGGTCGACCTCTTGGTGGTGAGGCATGAGTTCGATGTCTTGCTCTAACTCCTGTTGCTCCATGTTTGTATCCATCTGCTCAAATTCTTGTTCAATCTCTTGAGCAAAGTCCTGCTCCTGCGATGGCTCACCCTGTCTACCTGATGCTAGCTATTCGGATGATTTGACTACTTGTATGGGTGTAATTTCATCTATCTGTACATGTTACACCCCCTACTATACCTATTCCTACTGCACTTCCTTCTCCTGTCTGCGTAGCTACTGTTCCTTATGGATTTTCTCCTTCAACTCATGTAACTCCTTCTCTGTTTCCTCCATTATCCATTTTTATCTTTGCCTTTTCACGTTCCTCTTATCGCACCGTTGCCTCTTCAGCTCTATTTCTAAAGCTTCTTTCTGCACAAGTGGGTCTGCTTGGAACTTACAACTTTTTTCCTCCTCCATGTTGTTGAAAATATTCCTCTTTCCCTTGTTGTGCAATGGTATGTTTACCTCTGCTACTAATAATGTTGGTGCTCTCTGGGATGCTGCTTCACGCTGCTTCGCTAACCATTCCACAATGAGGCTGATCGATTCATTGGGTCCGGAGAATTTGTAACCATATCTCCATGGATCCTCCTCTGTCGAGTGACATGCCCCATGGATCCACTGAAACTGTACTCTCGTGCAAAGATTTTTTACAAGACAATGTGGGTCATATGGATTGTAGCTTCAGGTATCAAATGAATATTTCTTGATCTCCTCTGTTTCAACATCTGCATGCTTGAAATTCCTTGTCTCATATAACCCGATCCGCAACGAAAGAGCAGGCCAGGGTGCCTTATTCTTCTGGTGTAGCCTAGCTATCAATCCTACCGAGACGTGATATGATACTTCCTGCATGACAAGTTTGTCCAAGGCAAACTTCGGTAGAACATGTGAAGGCTTCTCCACGCCATACATCCATATGAAGGTGTTGGACAATGAGGCATATCAATATGCTATATCAATTAGTGCATCCATTGCTTCCTTTGACATGCAGGGTGGATCCTATTCAAATATCATCTTGTACACCGTGGTGACAAAATGATCAGACAACTATGTGATAACCCCTCTAAAGTTGCATTCGGACAATATCTTACAATAAATGTTCACAGAGGTCTCCACTGATGTCCATGCCCACTTCAAGCCTTGGAACTCCTAACGGGCACAGATTGCATCCAAGATGTAAGCAAACATGTAGATTTCTGCTTGCTGACCTTTGGGCGGTTGTCGAGCTCTTGTTACTTGTTCCTTTAGCTAGTGAGCCAACATGTCGGACCAGTTGCATGCTTTTCCTTCTCTGTCCAGTTGGTCCAATGCGATCACCCAACTTTGTGGGAAGGTTTCCGTGCTCTCTTGGCCATACAAGTGACATGCAAAGATGACCAAGTATTGATACGCCTTCCGCAGTATTTTCGTCTTGTAGACCTGGTTGGGTGTGATCCTGAATTTGGCCGAATCCTTCACCCAGTTCTTCAATATATATATGGAGTTGGCATTGCTGTTGGGTATGCTGAAGGGTGTCTCCACGTTGATCACTGGCTTCGACATATGATACATTTATTCATAATCCTGTGCCCTGAAGGTCACAATCTCCATCCCGTTGACACTGCTCAATGTCATTGTCTTAGGGTTAGTGTGCGAGACGATCTAATGTATAATGTCTGTACATGGGAGCAAGAGATACCTGCATGCAATCTGGTACAAGCTGGACTTGTGGATGTTCACATAGAATTGGCAGTCTTTGAAATCTTCCCCAAATGTTCCTGCAAATGCATCATTGACCTCTTGCCATTTCAGCTTGATGTCCTTGTCTACAATCAACTTGGTGTCTTCATAGATCAACAAACTTGTAGACACTCGCTCAACTACTCCTCCAGTTTCACTTCTGTTAGTGTCCTTTAATCCTGCTCTCTTGGAGGCCATTGATCCTGAACCACTGAGAGATGGACAAACACTTGCTAGATTTGGAGACATAGAGACATGCATGGAAAGAAATTTTTCAGCTAAAACCAAAGAAAAATTGAGGAATGACATGTAACATACCTATGGATCGACTGGAAAGGATTCGACAATTTTTCCTCGGAGACCAGGAGACTGCTTGCTAGAACTGGCAAAAGATAGTCCAGGCTGCTCAGAGGCTGGTTGGCTGCTGGAATTGCACAATGTGCAATCCAGGCTGGCCTGTTGGCTGCCATAATTGCGAAATTCACAATTTATGCTTGCAATGGTTGCAGGCCCAATGACCACATTGCACAATTTTCTGGGCTAGTTGTCACTGCCTCTCAGAATTGTGCAATGCAAGACTGGAGGACAGTCACTTGGCAGAAATTCACATTTTCTGAGAGGAAGGCAAAGCCTTCCCTCTCAGGATTACACAATGATTTCTTGGTGAGGCAGAGCCTGGGCCAAGATTTCCCAGACCTGCCGATGGGCAACTGAAAGAAAATGTGAATACGAATGCATGGTGATATTGAGTGGAAGCAGGAGTGAATGATTGTGCATACAAATAGTGAATGTAAGATTCACAAAATGGAAAACATGCATATGTGTGAAGCGAGTCACCAAATCAATGATCGTTCGTGCAAAATAGTGTCATGCATGTGACAATAGTGAGATGTTAACAAAAACTGAAATGATGCTAGTACAAGCTAATATGCATGCAAACGACAACAAGCGTTCACAGAAATCAAGCAAATAACACTCACAGAAGCCAAAACACAAAAGCGACATAAATGATGCAAAAGACAAGTTAAGAGGACTTACCCATAAATAGTTGAGTCGGATGTGTCGAAGACTCTTGGATGTGCTGTGGGGTGTCAAAGCTCCAATATTGATGTGAATAAGTGAGCTCTGAAGTTTCGAATAAATAAGTTTGAGGCTCATGATGCGCATGCCACAAATCTAGGAAAAAGCGACACTTGTAGAAAAGATTCTAAAACGATCTTTGTATGTAAGCTCCAGCTGCTAAAAATAGCTCCCTAAAATCTAGGGATGCTTTTTACATGTTTCTTTTTGCTATTTCGGGAAAAAGTAGCCCATGCATGCAAATCAATTTTTCTCTGTCCTGGGTGGAACTGGTCAACCCAATGGCACATGCAACAACCTGCTTGATTGAGGGGAGAATTTGCACATTTTGGGAGAGAGATGGGTTGGGCGCCCATAAGGATTGTGCAATTTCTGGGCTGAGCAACTGACTGCTGCCCAAAATTGCGCAATTTCTGGGCTGAGCAATCCCGCTATGACAGATTGCGCAGTTTTTCCAGGAAAGGTTGACAGGTAGAATTGCACAATTATGGAGCCTAGCAGGCTGCTAGTAAAGATTGCGCAATTTCTGGAGGGAAGGTTGGTTCCCCTCCAGAATTGCACAATTTCTTGAGGGAACTGTTCAGCCTGCAACTGGACCAAGTCTGGAGAAACAACCCATGAGGGGGATTCAATAAGCTATCATGCATAGGCTAGAAATCTGCTAGAAAACCACTGAAGCTTGTGTACTTGACAATGAAAGACATGCAGCTAAGGATGGTTGGTAGGGAGGCTCCAAAACAAAGCTAAGGAAAAGTTTTAGAGGGTGGTTGTAGCCGCTACAACACTTGGCTACACACTAGTAGAAATCTAGCTCTTTGAATGGACCTTGTTCATAGAAAGCAAGTCTAACACCTCCATAAGTATTGTTCAGTTCTTAGTTTATCTTAGGTTCCACACTTGCTTGATTGTAAGATGTAGCATCTACCAAGCTCTTGGTCGGTTGACACACATTCCAAGGCAATCCAACACAGTTGTTTCGATTGGGGTTGAGGGGTATATTGATGCACAAGCAGTATAGTCGTCAGAGTCTTAGTTTCATGTTTGGTGTTTCTCCACTCCTAGTAGGCTTGGACAATACCCCAATGGAGTCAAGCAGGAACACAAGCATCGCTCTACTACCACCGAGCTTGGTCAGTTCCCTAGTGGAGTTACTCGCATCACATCTCTGCGCAGGAAGCCTTTCTCTTCCTTCACCTTATTCATTTTTCATTTTGAAATATTTCACTTTTCATTTTTCCATTTTTCATAACTGTGCATGACACTTATTCATTTCAGAGGCGGAAGAGGGATCCCGATTTATTGAGAGTAGAAGATGTTGTTCCTTCAAAGAAGTAGTTTATTATGTATATCTCTAACGTGCTTGTTAAGATTTTCCTCCTCACCTTACTCTACTTGATTGAGCTGCCAAGGGTTAACCCAAAAACAACCTACTAGAGTAGGTGACACTAGTTAGGGCACAAGCATTGTGTTTTCACCAAGGTTCACTTCGAACAATATGTATTTTCCATCGATGTATCATGGAATGGAACAAGTTCTTACATAAGAGAGTGGACAATAGATAACCAAATGTTGATAGCTGTACAAGCCCTCTTGTACTTTACCCAGCTCATTTCAAGGTCACACAGGGTTTCATGCAAAACTATCCTACGAGCACAAAACAAGAAAACAAACATAAAACAAAGCAAAAGCAGAAGTAAATGTGAAATAAATGCAGGTAATCAAACAAGCAAGCAAACAAAAACATGCGAGGTAAGTAAGCAAAAAAGCATGCAAGCAAACAACCAAAAGCAAACACTACTCCTACACCTAAGCTAACGGGGCATGGGCCTGATCATGTGAAGTGATACTTCCAATGCAACCACCGACACATTGGTTGACCCATGTTGGTGAAGGCATGGTCTGCAAGCAACCCGGTTGTGCCAACTAGCAAACAAGAAAATTATAACAATGAAGACAAACACACTCTAAGTTTAAATGTGTCCACAAAACATAAGTGAGTGCAAGTGCATGACATGCAGTCCATAGACTTGTCACAGTGCTGTGTGACACTAAGTTAAGCCATTAAGAATACACATACTCTTGATTGTGACATGCAAGCAAACGAAAGAAATAAATACAACTTGCGTCGTGCACGTGTGATTGCAATATAAGATTCCTCCAATGCATGAGCGATGGGATCATGTAGTTCAAATGAAGGAAGTATGATCTGTGTGTGAGATTGATCTTCAATGCATACATATGAATGATGAGGAGCCTTGGGTGTTTCAACAATTGCTTGATCGGAAGTGAAACCAACCTCACAATAGCGAGGGCTTGACATAACCATCAGCTCAGGCTGAAGTGCCTCAATAGTTTGGGGGGTTTCGACTTCGTTGATAGATAGATCATCATAAACCGTGGCTTTGAAAAATAAACTGCGATAGAATAATCATTGTGATCAAATACAGGAGAAAATGGATATTGACAACTACGATCAACAAAATCAATGATTTCATCAGCATCCTCATGATCCGATGAATCAAACATAGGGGTAGATGAGAAGCAGACAAATTCACCCTTTGTGTTTCTGGAAAAGGCAGATGAAAAGTCAAGTGGATTTTCAATGAACAATTTATCCTCTATGTTGTCGGATGATGGACTAACATCCAGTGTGTCCTACGAGTGATCAATAATGGGTGCATCCGTAGATGGAGATACACATGCGAAATCATGGATGACAGGTTCACCAAAGAGGCCAGGGAAGAACATAGGAGGATCAGACTGAAAGGAGTCATCCTTCGCTGAGTGTTGATGCTCAAGCTCCCAATCATACTCTTCACGAATGATAGCGCATGTTGGTTGTGCAACACCAACTTCGTCGATGGCTTGATCCTTGTTCACAATAGGTGTAGAGTCTGGAATGGAAGAACACAATATAGTATCATCCAGAGGATCATCCAAGTACGAAGATGGAGGTTTTGGTACAAAATTCATTTGACAACTCGATGAACTCACAACCAAATCTGAGCAAAAATTAAGTGAATGGATGTTGGGAATATGTGATCGTTGAACAGATGTGTGTGCTTGTTTCTCCACATCACTTTGTAGTGGTGGAGTTGTTTGATGAGTGGACAGAAGACAATCACTTGTGATAGTGACCGTGTCCATCTGTGATTGCTCAGCTCCATCACTGAAGTATGCTGAGTGAGGCTTAGGCTCAAACTTCTTCTTGGGATGGAATGATTTGTTAATATAGTACTTGAATCTATCGCAAAGATAAGGAAAATTCATCTGATTTTCGGAGCTTGAAACTGCAAATCATGAAAGCATTGCCCAAAATCCATGGGTGATTCATGCAGAGCCTTCCATTGTTGTAACATTTTTTGGTCAATATGTTCTGGATCAAAATGATGGAAAGTATCTTCAATGAGATCACATAAATGCTTAAGTGAGTGCATGCTGTCAGCTGGTAGGCTGCAACACCATCATCGTGAGGATTCGCGAAGTGCATGTGCAAGAAAAAGGCTAGCATGTTTGTCAGAACATCTATCTTCCTCATCAATCATGGCAATTAAGTCATGTAAGAACACAGGCCAAGCCACTTCGCCTTCACCATCATACGTGAATTTGGACAAGGGATCTTTGAACTCCCTCGTGATGTGGAGAGGTTTGGCATACGAAAGACATCATGGAGGGATGAGTGTAACATGATCCATGATAGATGTGAAAAGATTCAAAATAGGATGAGAGGACACAGTTTGTCATTTGGCCCTCCTTCTAGTGCCAGAAATGTTGACGGTGTTGGACCTGTCAACATGTTAGGGGATCTCCCCGGTAATAAGTCTCAATTAGACCACAGACCATTTGATGTAGGAGTCCTAGCAGTGGGTCGTACGGGCCTTGACCATGGTTTCACACAGAGGCAAGTAAGATGTCCCTATTGGTAGCAAGGGTGTGACAACTGTGGTAAGTCAAGGAAGGTGAATGAATGGTTCTACACACAGAAAGTGGGGTCAGTGCGCCCCTTGAAAACCTGTGATAGCACGTGGCTTCGAAGGGAACACATGAGCGGAGATGCATCACAAACTGGAAAGCAAGTTAGTGAGCAATCCAAAGTGATAGTTAAACTAACAACACATTTCAGTAAGATTCATACATACTTATACAAAATAGTCCATACATGCATGCATAAGAAAACATATACATATATCATTTAGAGTAAACAAGATAGCTAGAATACAATATGACATATGCATGAAACGTGTTGGCTTTGTTATATTAAGAAGTGTAAGTTCCAGTCATACAATACATCCATGTCCAACCACTAGTTCCGATAGCGGAACGCTATAGTCACAACTACCTGCTCCTCCAAAGAGATATACTGGCTCTATACAGTGGAGAAGCCAAGGCTCGTTACAATACTGTCCAAGCTTTCTCTAACATACTCCTATCAGAAGATTGGTTGGCTGAAATCCATGGAATTGAGTTATGAGGGACTATATATAGCAAAGGGTGGGGTGGCCCTTGAAATTTCACTTTGTAACATTTCATCTACCCTCATGACTCTTCATCTACTCTATGACTATTACATCCAACTATCGACACTTGAACTTACACTTGACAAGAAATTACATACAATTTTCACATGTACCCATGTGAGACAAAATAGGCTTGAGAAAGCCATGCAAGACATCAATATGACTTGGACAACTATGAGAAGACCAACTCTTCGACATGCTCATGGTGGTCGACAATAGCGAATTGATGCCAAGATTGATAGTCTGCAATGGTGTCCATGTA
This sequence comes from Pinus tabuliformis, assembly GCA_031772625.1. Taxonomy (NCBI): domain Eukaryota; kingdom Viridiplantae; phylum Streptophyta; class Pinopsida; order Pinales; family Pinaceae; genus Pinus; species Pinus tabuliformis. Next base: position 60,351,717 of record CM062813.1, on the reverse strand, counting down.
CTCTAAGGTGACATCTTTTTGGAAATTAACTCTTGCCTCCATGGCATCCAGGTACACTTCTCGAGCTCCTCTATCCAACTCGTTTGATAACATGTGCATCATTGTCTTAAGTGCGACTAGACCAACAACATACTTGTGCATGATGTTTGCACTAATCGCCAAGTCTGGTCTGGTGGCTATAACCATCAACTCGTCAAAGTACGAGTCAAGCTCTAGTTGGACCTGTGCCTTTGTCTTCGCTTGGGTGAGTGTCCCAATAGATGGGATCGCATGTGCGTGCACAAAAACATCCATACTCCTGAATACCCATGCATGGGAAGCCTGTAGACTAGTGATGAGTTGTGGGAGATCTTCATAGTTCTGGATCTGACTCCAGATGCATGCCTTTGGCTCGACTGCTCTGGGCTTCATCATCTTATGCAAGTGTAGTGGGGCTCCTTGTATCTCATTGTCCATGTTTGCATGTAATCAAAATCAACGTGCATGTTCGACAAGATACGTGCTCTCCTAGCACATCGCTACTGCCAACCATTGAGATGGACAACTGCCTTATGCATGGTATCAAACTTGGAATACAACACCTGCATGACTGTGTCAAGGGACAATACTTTATCCAGTATTGCCTTCTTCAATTCTTCTTGGGTGGATGCTGTGACCAATTCTCCTCCCTTCTTGGCCGTCTGTAACTCCTTAGCCATTCACTCGTTCTCAGCTATCAGGAAGTGAACACTTGAGATAGTGGCTTCGGCATATGCTCTGGTAGCATCGACCGATGCTGTTGGATGTTTTTGCACATTAGACATGATCACTCATTCCTCAAACTACATAGGACATGTGTGATCATCTAGAGTCGACACTCTGTGAGATTGCACAACTATACTTTGTGACTCATCGAATGAGATGTTGTGCATCTCTCCCTCTGGATTGTCTCCAAGGACTTCAGTGTCTCCTTGGTTGCTTGGGACTTGCTCTGCTTCTGGATCCGATCAAGTTGGTGGGTCTACCTCTTGGTGGTGAGGCATGAGCTCAATGTCTTGCTCTAACTCCTATTGCTTCATGTCCATATCCATATGCTCAAGTGCTTGTTCAATCTCTTGAGCAAAGTCCCGCTCCTGCGATAGCTCACCCTGTTTACCTATTATCAGCTATTCAGATGAGTTGAATACCTGTACAGGCATAGTTTCATCTGTCTGTACATGTTGTGCCCCCTGCTATACCTATATCTGCTGTGCTTCCTTCTCCTGTCTGTGCAACTCCTATTCCTTCTGGAGTTGCTCCTTCAACTAATGCAACTCCTTCTCTGTTTCCTCCATTATCCATTTTTCTCTCTGCCTTTGTGCATTCCTCTTATCATGTTGTTGCCTCTTTGCCTCTATTGCCAAAACTTCTTTCTACAAAGTGGGTCTGCTCAGAACTTGCAACTTTTTTCCTCCTCCATGCTGTCGACAATCTTCCTCTTGTCCTTGTTGCACACTGGTATGTTTACCTTTGCTACTGCTACTCTTCTGGATGCTGCTTCATGCTACTTCGCTAACCATTCCACAGCGAGGCCAACCGGTTCATTGGGTTTGGAAAAGATGTTGCAATATCTCCATGTATCCTTCTTTGCTCAATGACATGCCCCGTGGATCCACTGAAACTGTACTATTGTGCAGTGATCTTTTAAAAGACAATGCGAGTCATATGGATTATAGCTTCACGTGTCGAATGGATATTTCTTGATATCCTCTGCTTCAACATCTGCATGTTTGAAATTCCTTATCTCGTATAACCAATCCACAATGGAAGAGAGGGCCAAGGTGCCTTCTCCTTCCGGTGCAGCCCAATTGTCAATCCTACTGAGATTTGATATGATACTTCCTGCATGACAAGTTTGTCCAAGGCAAACTTTGGTAGAACATGTAGAGGATTCTCTACACTGTACATCCGTATGAAGGTTCCAGATGGTGAGGAATACCAATATGTTATATCAATCAGTGCCTCCATTACTATCTTCGACTTGCAGGTGGATCCTATTCAAATATCATCTTTTACACCGTGGTGAAAAAATGACTAGACAACTATGTGATAACTCCTCTGAAGTTTCATTCAGACAATATCTTACAATAAGTGTTCACAAAGGTCTCAGCTAATGTCCATGCCCACATCAAGACTGAGAACTTGTGATGGGCACAGATTGCATCAAAGATGTAGGTAGACATGTAGATTTCTGCTTGCTGACCTTTGGGTAGCTGTTGAGCTCTTGTTACCCGTTCCTTCAACTGGTGAATCAACATGTCAAACCAGTTGCATGCTTTGCGTGCTCTGGCTAGTTGGTCCAACGTGATCACCCAACTCTGTGGGAATATTTCCATGCTTTCTTGGCCATACAAGAAACTTGCAAAGATGACCAAGTATTGATATGCCTTCCACAGTATCTTTGTCTTGTGGACTTGGTTGGGTGTCATCCTGAATTTGGCTGGCTCCTTCACCTAGTTATTCAATATATCTCTGGAGTTGGCATTGCTGCTGGGTATGCTGAAGGGTTTCTCCATGGTGATCATTGGCTTTGACATATGATACATCTGTTCATAATCCCGTGCCCTGAATGTTGCAATATCCATCCCACTGACACTCCTCAATGTCATCATCTCAGGGTCAGTGTGTGAGACGATCCAATGTATCATGTCTGCACATGGGATCCCAAGATACCTGCATGGAATCTGGTACAAGACGGATTTGTGGATTTTCACATAGACTTGGTGGTCTTCGAGATCTTCCCCAAATGTTCTTGCAAATGCATAATTGACCTCTTGCCATTTCAGCTTTATGTCCTTATCTACAATCAGCTTGGTGTCTTCATAGAGCGGTAGACTTGTAGACACTCACTCAACTGTTGCTCCAGTTGCACTTCTATCAGTGTCCTTTGATCCTTCTCTCTTGGAGGCCATTGATCTTGAACTTTTGAGAGATAGATGAACACTTGCTAGATATGGATACATAGTGACATGCATGGTAAGAAATCTATCAGTTAAAACCAGAGAAAACTTGAGGAACGACATGCAACATACCTGGGGATTGACTGGAAAGGATTGCACAATTTTTACTGGGAGGCTAGGAGACTGGCTGCTAGAACTGCGCAAAAGGTAGTCTCGGCTGCTGGGAGGTTGGTTGGATACTGAAATTGCACAATGCGTAATCCAGGCTGGCCCGCTGTCTACCATAATTGCGCAATGCGTAATTTCTGCTCGCAATGGTTGCATGCCCAGTGACTGCATTGCACAATTTTCTTGGCTAGCAGTCATTGCCTCTCAAAATTGTGCCACACAAGACTAGAGGATAGTCACTTGACAAAAATGCACATTTTCTAAGAGGAAGGCAGAGCCTTACCTCTCAGGATTGCGCAATGTTATCTTGGTGATGCAGAGTCCGTACTAAGATTGCCCAGACCCACCGATGGGCAACTGAAAGAAAATGTGAATGTGAATGCATGGCGATACTGAGTGTAAGCAGGAGTGAATGATCATGCATACAATCAATGAATGGAATATTCAGAAAATGGAACAACATGCATGCGTGTGAAGCGAGTCGGCGAATTGATGAACGTTTGTGAAAAACAATGTAATTCATGCGACAACAGTTAGATGTTAACGAAAACTCAAATGGTGCTAGTATAAGCTAATATGCATGTAAATGACAACAAGCATTCACAGAAATAAAGTAAACAACATTCACACAAGCCAAAACATAAAAGCGACAGAAATGATGCAAAAGACAAGTTAAGAGGACTTACCCGTAAATAACTAAGCTGGATGTGTTGAAGACTCCTGGATGTGTTGTGGGATGTCAGAGATCCAAGATCAATGTGAATAAGTGAGCTTTGAAGCATTGAATAAATAAGTTTGAGGCTCATGATGCGCATGCCACAAATATAGGAAAAAGTGAAACTTGGAGGAAAGATTCTAAAACAATATTTGCATGTAACCTCCAGTTGCTAAAAATAGCTCCCTAAAGTCTAGGGATGCTTTTTTCATGTTTCTTTTTTCTATTTCGGGAAAAACTAGCCCATGCATGCAAGTCAATTTTTCTCGGTCTCAGGTGGAACCGGTCAACCCAATGGCACATGCAACAACTTGCTTGACTGAGGGGAAAATTTGCGCATTTCTAGGAGGGAGCTGGGCTGGCTTCCCAAAAGGTTTGTACAATTTCTGGGCTGAGCAGTTTTGTTGGGACATATTGCGTAGTTTTTCTAGGGTAGGTTGATAGGCATAATTGCACAATTATGGAGGCCAGAACGCTGTTAGTCAGGATTACGCAATTTCTGGAGGGAAGGCTGGTTCCCCTCCAGAATTGCGCAATTTCTTGAGGGAGTTGCTCAGCCTGTAGCTGGACCAAGTCTGAAGAAACAACCTGTGAGGGGGATGTAGCAAGCTATCATGCACAGGCTGTAAATCTGCTAGAAAACCACTGAAGCTTGTGTAATAGATAGTGTAAGACATGCTACTGAGGATAGTTGGTAGGGAGGCTCCAAAATGAAGCTAAGGAAAAATTTTGGAGGGTGGTTGTAGCTGCTACAACGGGTAGATGCCATAATTGCTGGAAAATAGATAGAAGGGGGTATCTCAATGGGTGAGAAAGTTGTAGAGGATAATAATTATGGTGAGGAAATGACTCCCTTTATATAAGTAAACAAAGAAGCTCAGTTGTCAGACAAGGTTTGAAAAAAAAACATAGATAAACAGGTTCAAGAGAGGGGTTCTAATGAAAAAGAGGTGATGGATGGGGCATTCCTGAATGATTCAAAATTGTAGGAATAGGAAGAAAGAAGAAATAATGGGATAAAAAATGAAATATGCCCGCCTACTTAGCAACGTGTCAAATGACTGGTCAAAGAAAAATGTAGGAGGGACTAATTAATAATAAGAATTATTTTTGTTCTCTTTTTCTTCCCAATTTCAAAATAAAAAATAGATCTAAGATTTGAATTCCCACAACCAAGTTGGGCAAGAATATATATATATATATATATATATATATATATATATATATATATATATATATATATATATATATATATATATATATATATATATATATATATATATATATATATATATATATATATATATATATATATATATATATATATATATATATATAACCAAATAAAACCATAGATTATACTCCACCACTCACAAATTCTTTTAGATCTACAACATTATTAAAGAGAGATCTATGATCTTATCTTTTCCTTTGCACTCCAAAAGTGTTATATATCTACTTGTATTGGTGTAAGTAGCAACATTAACACCATTTTCATACCTCTCCCTAACAAAATTTCCTTTGTTGATGAAGAAACTAAGTTGAGGCATTGGAGGCTTCTTTTCTCATCGATCCATCAGTGCCTTCTCATTAACACAATACTCTCATTATATGAAACTATAACCTTGCTCTGATACTTGATAATTTTAGCAAAAGTGTTATGAAACACATAATTTTATTAATAAGAAAAAGACAACACATTGAAGAGGTGAGAGGCATAACATATATTTAACATCTCTAATCTTATCTCAACATACCATAAGTCCTTGATCAACAACTCAAGGATAATCACTATGAAAAGGCTATGACAAGGCCAATCTATCACATAGGAAATATAACAATTCTAGAATTTGATGGAAACTTGACTAAATTGGGGGGAGGGGGTGAATGAGTTTAATACATTCATGGACATAAAATTATTTTCTTTTAACTGATTAACTGAACTATTAAATGAGCAACTTAACACATTGTGAACAACAAATTTAATATGTGAACAACAAGTAATATGTAAACCAAAACATCACATAACAACAACAACACATATGGACACTAGCTATAAGTTGAAACCCATAATGGAGAAAACCATGACTTTGTTATTGATGTGATGCAAAGGAAATCTCCTACTCCCTTATTACATCCAATTTTCGGTAGGCTCTAACCTACACGAGGTTTCTACCTCGATTCCTCCGCAAGCTTCGACTTGAAAGGAAGCTCCAACCTCCATCAAATTTCTATAGGTTACAACCCATAGGAGGCTCCTACCCCAACAGGATCTAACATATTCATTATCAAGATGCAACTTGAAAGGAGACTACAATCCGTTGATACATACAAGAAATAATCTATTGGTTTGCCTGGTCTATAAATCGACATACCTCCATTTCAATCTTTGCTTCTTCTTCTCCTCAAAGTTGCTTCACATTTGCTCTATATGTGCCAGGTAACTAATGAAGGATAACTGAATAAGCTCTCATATTCTTGAACTCTCTAACACTTTAGCCTTCCAACCTCACATATTTTGTAAACAAGCTTTGATGGTTGTTAGTATTCCAAACATGAATATGAAATGACAAGTCTTGTCTCTTTGCATTCCAAAGGTGTCTCTTCATTTCCAAACTATTTCAACTCTTGAATATTAAATATACATAAAATAAATTTCAAAATATTCAAATAACATGCATTACTATAAGCCTTTACACAATGTACAAATCAACCTTCAAATCTGTAACATAACATTTTCCATTGCCATTTCCTTTGCCTTGCATCATGTCTTTGCCTTATACTTTTTCCTTACATCACAACAATTTCTTCAACATACCAATCTTTGCAACGTTATTCAAGAAGTTCAACATATGTATCACAACACTGCAACATATGTATATTCAATTAGCTTAAACTTATCTGCAACCTTAACAACCTTTACAACGTAACAATATATGCATCACAACTCCTTTGTGCCTTTTCCTTGCATTACATCAGCTCACCATGACATATCAAAGCCATCAACACACACATTAAGCCATGAAATATCAAAGCCATCAACATAAACATCAAACCATGGCATATCAAAGCCATCAACACAAATATACCTAAACGCAACAACATCTTCATTCAACTAGGTCATACCACTACATACCTCTGTTCTATGTTGTTTCTCATACCTCCTGACACTTTTCTCTAGCACCACAAGCATAATAACAAGAATCATAAGCATAACTCGATATCACAAGGACAAATAAGCTCAACACAAGCTCAACTCCTTCATTAACAATACCTACAATGTACAATCAACCTTACAACACAATGTACACACAATGTACAAATCCACATCACATATGCAAGCAAAACATTCACTCTCCAATGCTATATCTATGTTCTCTTGTTACTGGTCTTTTGTTGTTCCTTTTCCATCACCTTCATCTCTGATCAACATATCAAGAATACCAATCATACCTTGCTTCTTCTTCTATTTTTTTGCCACCAATGACAACAATGCCAACAAAATTCACTTTATTATTCTATAGTTAATACATTCCAGAATAACTTTATTAATATAGAAAAACTAATTAACTAAATAAACTTTAGGATTATGGGGTTAACACTTAAAAAATGACCATCAAAGATAAGTTTCATATTCTTGTCATTAATAAATTATCAGATGAATTGCATGGGGAAATTTTGTAGAGATTCCTGTAGATTCAACAACCCATGCAATGTACTAAAGCAAGAGACAAGAATCTACTTCTACTCTTTACAACAAAAGCACATAAAGATCGAGAAAAACAATAATTGATAGAGGAAGAGAAAAAATACACATAACATAATAAATATATGGGGAAAGCCACAACTCAAAACCCCACTATCTGTATTGTATATATCGAAAAACCTCTGTTTCCTGTTGTACCAAGAAAATTCCGCTAACCCAATACTAAAGATCCCTCCTGATGTGCTCTTCCTGTCAGATGACTCCTTGCCCAATCTGCATCGATGAAGCCTTGAAGCTTCAATCCCTCTGTTCATCTGTACCATAACCCAAATTGAGTAGTACCCCTGAGGTGTCTTAACACATGCTTTTCCGCCTTTCAATACAACTTGGTAGGCCTAACCATCACTTGACTAAGCTGGTTAACTGCATAGCACATATCCGGTCATGTGTTCACCAAGTAAATGAGTGAACCCAAAAGCTTTCTATAAATGGTAGCTTCCATTACTTCCCCTGAAGTAACATCCTCCTTCCTCCAGTTAGCTAGAGGAGTTTCCATGGGTTTACTGCTCTGCATGTAGAATCTCTTGCGTATCTCATTGGCATAGTTTCCCTTAGATACAAACAACTCCCCATCTCCTTGTCATACCTCCATGCCAAGAAAGTATTGCATGAGCCCCATTTCCTTCATCTCAAACTCTCTTGCAAGGTCCTCCATGCAAGATTTGATGAGCTTCTCATCACTTGTTAGTATGAGATCATCAACATAAAGTACAATGAACAACAACTTACATTCCACCATAATGTGGTACAAGTTCGCATATGCTTCACTCCTTGTGAAGCCAAACCCAGTGAAGTAGCTATCTATCTTGGTGTACCAAGCACAGGGTGCTTGCTTCAGCCCATATAATGCTCTTTTGATTCGACAGACATGCGACTCACAATCGAAGGTTTCAAAACCTTTGGGTTGCTCTATGTACACCTCTTCCTTAATCATGCCATTGAGGAAGGCAATATTCACATCCTTCTGATGGATCTTCCAACCCATCTATGCTAATAGTGCCAATATAAATTAGATTGATGAGTACCTTGCAATAGGAGCAAAGGTCTCATCATAGTCAATCCCCTCTACCTGTGAAAAGTAACGGGCCACAAATATGGCCTTATGCTTCTCCACAATGCCATCGACAACTTGATTTACCTTGTAAAGCCAATGGGAGCTCACAACTGACATGTCCTCGATTCTCGAGACCACATCCCAAACACTATTTCGAACTATGGAGTCATACTCCTCCACCATCGCATCAACCCAAACTGACTGCTGCACTATTTCCTAAATGGAAGATGGCTCTATCTCAATACATGCACCCATAAGTGCCATGTATCCATTGTACCTCTCAGGTGACCTCCTATATCTATGATGAGAAGTGGGTGCTCCCACATTCTCCTGTGCATCATCCAACAATCTGTTAGCCTCTCTAGTGTGCTTTCTTCCCTTTAAGGAAGTCTCTACCTAAGTGGATGTATCCACTCCAGGAACCTCTGCATGTGGCTCCTCCACATCAATATGAGGACCCTAGACCTTAGGAGCTAAAATCTCCTCATCTGCATGTAGCTCAAGCTCCCTTTCAAGGGAAACTCGCATGACCTTCTCCTCATTGAATCTGATATCACTATGAACCACTGTCATTTGAATGGTTGGCATGTACACCCTATAGTTGTGAGGTGTATCAGTGTACCTCACAAATATCCCCAACTCTATTATCAGGTCAGGCTTCTTCCATGCATCTTTGGTCACATGGAAATATACCAATGACCCAAAAATCTTGAAGTGACCAACATTTGACCTCTTACTGGAATAATCCTCCTCTAGTGTCTTCATCTCAAGTATCCAATGTGGGCTACAGTTCTGAACATAAATCGTTGCATTGCCTGCCTCAACCCGCAAGTGTAGTGGTAAGCCCTAATCATGCAACATTGCCCTCACTGCCCCTACTATGCTTCTGTTCTTCCTCTCATCCACTCCATTTTGTTGAGGGTTATGGGGTGTCGTCAACTCTCATTTAATCCCTTCCACTACACAAAAGTTCTTAAACTCATTTAAGACATACTCACCACCATTATCACTCTGTAGAGCTTTAACCATCTTGCCTGACTCTTTCTCTACCAATGCTATGAACTCACAAAACTTTGTGAAAGTTTGATCCTTTTTCTGCATGAAAATAATCCAACATTTATGAGAATAATCATCAAAAAATATAACATAATACCTGTGTTTGGCTGTGGTTGCTGTCAAGAATGGTCCACACACATCTGAATGGAATTGCTCTAGAATAGACTCGGATCGACTATCTTTGTCTCCAAAAGGAGACTTGGCGTATTTTCCCAAAGTACAACCCTTGCATGTATCAACTTTCTCAAGCGTAACTTTGGGAAGACCAATAGATATTTGTTGCAATACCTTCAAAGCCCCATGATGAAAGTGGCCCAATCTCCTGTGCCACCACTCACCAACGTCTCTGCTCTACATCTTTTTTGGTTTTGAACTCAAAGATTCACACTCCTCTACCTCCATCTTATAAAGATTCTTCACACGAATCCCTATCTTCTTTACTTTACTCATGGCTATGTGTCGAAGGAACACCTTTCCTTTCGAGAAGATCACATCATAGCCTCTATCCTCAAGTATGGAAACATATACCAAGTTCTTCTTCAACCCAGACACATACATTACATTCTTCAAGGTGGGTGGAACCCCATTCTCCCTCTAAAAAGAAATCATGCCCAATCCAAAAACACTATATTTCTGGTCGTCACCCATCTCGATATGCATTTGGAGATCTTTCTCCTCCAAGTCACTGAATAACTCTTTGTCACCAATCATGTGGAATGAAGCTCCACTTTCTAAGTACCATCCACTTCCGAACATAGATGACATCATGAATGCAATGATAGAAATCTCCAATTCGAATTGAGAGGCCAAAGCCTCACCCATTGCTCCTCTTGAGGACTTTTCCTTGGACTTCTTGAGTGGACAATTTGTGGAAAAATGTCCCATATTATGATAATGAAAGCATTTAACTTTCGTCATATATTTATTCTTACCTCCATGATAGTAATTGATTTGGAATGTGAATCTTTACCTTTCCCCTTCCTTTCCTTAATTGCTAAGGCACAATTCTCTTCATCATCAGTCTTTGATTAAGAGCCATCCTTGGCGTTCGTCTTGATCTCTTCCTGCATCAAATCCAACCACAGTCATTCCCAATCTTGCAGTTCCTCCCAACAATTGACAAAGTCCTGATAACTATGCCAAATCTTTGGGAGTCCTAGAAGAGAAAGACTCACCATATCCTCCTCGACAACCGTGATTTCAACACTTCCAAGTTCATCACGACATTGAGTGAACTTGGTTAAGTTTTTGGAAATAGTCTCACCTTTATCCATTTTGATTTTTCGAAGTTTCCTTTAGTGCCAATTTCCTTTGGTCACTATTGTTCTGATACAAATCCGTTAATGTTTTCCACATAGCATGCGGGGTTCCCTTTCCATGGAGACTCGAGACAATGTGGTCTCGAACTCCCTCAAGGATTATCTGCCTTGCCTTCACCACATACTTCTTCCATTCACCCAAGTTCTGTGCATCAATATCTACTGGATTAGAGAATTCTTGATCAATGAATTCCTTCAAGCCATTATCTTCTAACACAACCTCTATCCTATCTCTCCAGGCTATAAAATTTGAGTTGCCTTCCAAGGCATAGTCGAGTCGCAAACTGTAGAACATCATCTGCCAATCCTGAAGTATGAAATGAAAATTCGAATTTCACTTATAAATCTGAACTCAAAAACTTCAAAATATCCTCTAGTATATTGTTCTCAACTCTGATACCATGTAGAGAGGCCTGTAGATTCAACAACTCATGCAATGTACTAAAGCAAGAGACAAGAATATAATTATACTCTTTACAACAAAAGCACATAAAGATCGAGCAAAACAATAATCGATAGAGGAAGAGAATCAAATACACATAAAACAATAAATATCTAGGAAAACCACAACTCAAAACCCCACTATCCATATTGTATATATCAGAAAATCAAGATGAGATTATAATGCTTGTTCTCACAAGAAAAATCCCATCACTCAGTAAAATCAATCTCCAACTCACAAGCACGCTCTTGGCCAACACTTAGCTAATTCACCAGCTCTCCAAGTCCCTATTTCCTTGCGCAATTCCTATGGCTGATTAACCCATCTTAAAGGGAAATCGGTGCACTCAAAACTGCGTAATCCTTCTAGGCTCTATTCTTGATTGCATGCACTATCTGTGCAACTTAGAAAAATATAGACCAAATAGTACACTTTCCCTACAATCTAGTCTCAACTGGGTCTTTCTCAGAATCGACATGCATGAGTTTTTGATGAGGGAATCTTCAGTTAACTGGAGTAGCACTAGTTAATGCATTAGTGCACCAACTGACTGTTAACTCACTATTAGTTCCTCAAACAATTTGGAACTAATTTAATTGGACTTAACTCAGTAAACTGATTTAACTAATTACAACTCATACTTAACTCATCTTGCACCCCTATAATATAGGGAGAACATATACATGACTTCAGAAAGACTTCCAACTCAAAATTCATAAGCTAATTAAGTTAATTAAACTTAATCAACTATTTACAAGTTGCAAATAGAATAGAATTTGATTTTAATTCACAGTTTAATTCAAGGACAAATTAAATTGGAATTTCTTCTTTCCATTTCTCAACAATTTTTCTTTACTAAGTTGGATCTCTATTTAGGATATCATGAAATCAAAATGATGGAAGAAGATATTCCCAAAATAACTTTTAGAACACATGAAGGTCATTATGAGTTTTTAATTATTCCATTTGGACTTATTAATGCACCTTCAACGTTTCAAAGCTTGATGAATTATATTTTCAAACAAATCTATCAAAAATTTGTGCTAGTATTTTTTATGACATACTAATCTATAGCAAATCTTGGGAAGAGCATGTACACCAAGTTGTCAAGGTCTTAAAACTATTGGAAGATGAACAAATATATGTAATGACTTCATAGTGTTCCTTTATGGTTCAAGAAGTGGAGTACTTGGGTCATATTGTATTTCTTTAAGGTGTCAAAGTGGACCCCAATAAAATTAAAGTTGTAATTGAATGGTCAATCCCAAAAGCCTTGCAAAAACTTAGAGGATTCTAATTTATTTATTTTCTTCAAAGAAAAAAAATCATAACTTTTTTATTATATGAGGAAAATAAAAAGTTACATAATTAGATATTCTTTTAGCATATTTCCATAATTCCTCTAATGAGGTCACTGAATAACATTTGATTAGTATGAGAGCCAATGCATCAAAACAAACTGTCCAAAAAAGTCATACACAAATCAACTATTGAAAGAACAATAAAAAAAAAAAAATACTTATACTTAAATAACACAACCTCATATAGAACAAAACCATAAAACATGTAACAAAAAATTGTCCCTGTATGAGAGGGAGAGAACCATGACATACCCCGCACTAAAAACTGCTAGTTGTTGAGGAAAGAAGGAGGCTAAAATTGGCGGTCTAAACCATCAACATATTAAGTGACCTATCAATCTCCTAGAGTTTGTAGAGAGCCTTCCTTGGAAAAATGATATGCTTTAATATTTTTCTCACTGTAAATGTGACAACAAGTAATGTTATTAAATGCTTTCTTTAGAGAGAGTATTTCATCAAGAATTGGCATGAATGTATGGTTTTAGAATCTCTGTGAGTTATTGAACCAATTGATTACGTTCTTTGAGTCACCAAAAATTTGAAGATTCCTGCAATTAAGTTACAGAGCCCAATAGAGCAATAATTTAAGCAACAAAAGTTCTGCATAGATTTTTGTCCCCTTTCCAAGGCCAATTTTTTACTTTAGTTTGTGTTGTTGGTTTAGGAAAAGAACCAAAACTCCCCCATAATTATTTCTTTCATCTGATGCACCATCAAAATAAGACCAAGGCATCTGAAAATGTATATCTTCTTCTAGAATTTGTCAAGGAATAAGGGTCCGATCCTTTTTTGGAATGAGGGAGTATATGAAAACTACTTCCAAGGCTATGATGTCTGGCACTGAAGATACATCCTTGAAAATAGATTTGTTACGTGCAAGAAACACCTCCCAGTTTATAATGGGGGGTATGTTCGAAAGGTTTTCATCGCTTACTTGATTCCACCAATGACTCCAGGCCTTTGTTATTTATCCGCTGCCATTCCTTCTTAAAACCCAATAGTTTCCGACATTTATACCATACCTGATGTGTGAAGGGGCACATGTGAAATAAATGGAAAATTGTTTCTTCCTCATTTTTGCACAAGCTTTACCACCCTAGGGCCTCTTTTTTCCCTTTTTAAATTATTCCAAGTTGGGACTTTATTCCCTAATATGTACAACATGAACATTCTAGATTTTGTTGGACATTACATCTTCCAGAGTGGTTTCCACCTCCAAACAACATCTATCCTCAACTTTTGCTCAATTTGATAGTTGTAGACTACTTTTGGAGAATAAAAACCTAAAGAGATGTTAACCCACAAGAGGGTATCTTCCCTAACACGAAGCCTAACATGATTCCTCTTTGCGTCAGTGATAAAATTTTTCCAGACTTATGAAAATTATGGGGGGATATTAAGTTGTATGGCCGATTTCCACCCTTGTGACCAAAAGGAAGTCTGATTTTGGTCCTTGATTTAATTCAGATATTGTATTCCTTGGGTGTGTAGAAAATTTACCAATTCCTCCGGGAGCTTGTAAGCCTATGAACATCCAGCCCATGGATCAATGCCTATGCACATTATTGTTCCATTGCCAATCCTCCATGGCGGACCATCTCCTGTGACGAGGAAAGAGTTATTAACTGCATTCCATATGATTGAGGATTTATGAATTTTCTTGTTTTTCTTCCTGACCCATTCATCTAGAGTGAATGGGTATATATATTCCAGGGGGCAACAACTGTCTAAAGGATGTCAGTGGAAATAAGTCTCTAACTAATTTTTGTAGAGAGTTTTTGCGAATAGAGATTATTGATTGACTATTATTGTAAGTTTGTCAAGAATTATAGTGAGATAAAAGCACCTCTCCTAGCACTATTAAAGAAGGAAGCATTTTCTTGGACTAAAAAAGTAGCTAAACACTTAAAAAAATTAATAAAATTATGTGTAGAACTCTTGTCATGGACACACCTGACTTCACAAAAACCTTTATTTTGGAGTGTGGTGCATCAGACCATGGCATTGGTGCAATTTGAATGCAATAAGGATTGGCCCTTACCTTTGAGATTAGCCAACCTAAAGAAAATAAATTTCTCTAACCCATTTATAAAAAAAAAATGTTGGCCATACTACACGTGGTTGAAAAATGGCACTCTTATCAAATAACAAGACATTTAAAATAAAAATAGATCATGATAGTTTGAAGTAATTTTTGGAGAAACTATTATATTTAGAAGAGAAACAAAAATGGGCTGCAAAGATTCTTGGTTTTGACTTTGAAATTATCTACAAAAAAGGAAACATAATATGGTGGCGAATTCTCTCTTAAGGAAAGAAGAAACAATGAATTATGTGTTATGTCTATTCCACAATCTTATTGGGTAGAAGAAGCAAGGATAGAATGGAAGCAATATCAGAAGATACTCCAGATCATTCAATAACTACAAGAGGACCCAAGTGTATGGGATAAATTTGTGTGGAAGAATGATCTGTTGTGGTATCAAGATCACCGATGTTTATGTATGAATTCCTGACTAAAGAAAAAATCCTTTTTGGAATTCCACACTTCTCATACAAGAGGTTATGCAGGGTTATTGAAAACTTACCATAGGTTGAGAAGGATTTTTTATTGGGAAGACCTTAAAATTGATGTTAATTTTTTTTTGGTTAAATATGTGGTCTACCAACATAATAAGGGAGGAACAATCAAGAACCCAAGTCTCCTACAATCATTACCTATACCAAGTTAATTTTGGGAAGGCGTTTTGTTCAATTTTATTGCAGGTTTACCTAAATCTAAAGGCAAGAATGTCATTATGGTGGTAGTAGATGGACTAACAAAGTATGGCCAAATTTTATCTCTTTCTCATCCTTTGAAAGCAAGTATAATGGCAAAAAAATTTATGGAAACAATCTAAAAGCTACATGGAATCTGTTAGTCCTTACAATCTCCTAGGCTGAAAAGGAAATCGAGAAGGGTAACCTCAAACCACTTCAGCTTAGTAGCTAGCCCTACTAAGAATGAGAGGGATCTCTCTAAGTATCTTATCAGTGATATGACTTTAAAGCAAATTGATTTTAGACTAGGTAGGAATATTTGTTTGTTTTTTTGTGAAAATTTGGTTTTTTAAGGATTTGCTGAACTTAGGGTTTGGAGCCACAAGTAGGTCTAGGCTGTGGGAATGTGGGAGCAGACATAAGAAGGAGCTAGATATCAGAAGCCATGGTGTAATTTGAGTATTTTTCAGTGTAGTATAGAGGATATAGTGTGGAAGAAACTAATGAGCATAAATAAACATGATTTCATTAGCGTAGGAAGACAAAACACATAACTATGAAAACCAGATAACAGAGCTTGAAAAACAAGAATTATGAGTATTTTATCACAAGGAATTCATAGAAAGAAAATATATAATGTAGATAAATATGTTTATACCATGATAAAACAAAAAGAATGAAGTACAAGCACCATGAACTCACTAAGCTAGAGTTCCTTGAAAATAGCTGCAACCTGTATTTGTATTAGCTGAAAGATGATTACAATGCAAGCCTCCTTAAAAAAAAGTTCAACCTTCTTCTCCTGAAGTGAAATGATACATATAGAATCTCCTAGACCACTTTCCCACCTTCTGGAGTTGAATTCCTTGGTGGAGGAACTGACTCCAAGATTCTCTCAACCAACATGTGAGAGTGAGAAGGTGAAACTCAAACACTTCATGAAAAGTTTGTTTAGGAGTTTGCTTCTTTTATGAGGCCTAATAAACATAAAAAAACTATCTATGATGTACATTTATTCATGCCTACGTCACCTAGCCTTGTAACTAGTTCCATTACATAGAGAATCTTGAATTTGAATAAGTCAAACTATAAACTAGAAATTTACACAGTGAATTTTACAATTTGAAACATAGAAAATTGAAAAAGCGCAATGCCAAATTTGAGCTGATTTTCAGGTGCCTTCCAGGGGTCAAAATGAAAATCTAAGAGAATGGTCAATTAGCCCTTCAAGTCTAGTTTCCAGAACAATTTGAATTTCTGCATTTGGAGCATGGGAAGACTTTAAAAAATCCATTCTCCCAAGGCCGCTCAAGAAGTGCAGCGCCTGTCAAAAAATGGTCCAGAATGCTAATTTTTTGCCACTTTTTTTCCTTTTTCTCAAAAATTAAGCCACCTCTAAAAAATTTGGGAAAATGGGTTTTTAGAGGATGGCAATAAATTTCCAAAAACGTAGACCTTTCCTCAAATGGAGGTCTGAGGAAAAATTAGCTGAATTTCTGAAATTAGACCAAAATTTCTCAAAAAAAATTAAAATGATCAGAATTTGCTCAAAATTGGAGAGAAGGTGTAACAATAGGTTTCTTATAGCTTCATGGATGCTTCAGAAATAATCTCCAAGTTTCCCTCATCCTTTTGGTCTTTTTTGGCCTCCTTGAGCTTGTTTTCAAGTTGTTTTACCTTAACATTGGTGATCATGTTTTGAGCTTGGTGTTGGTGCGCCATGTTTCTGAGCAACTGATTGTCTCTGTTTTCCTTCTCAAGGAGATTCTCCAAGTGTTCATTCACCCTATTAATCCAGTATTCTTTATCTTGATGAACCTCTAGGGCGATCCTATCATCTAGGTCAAGATCCTCATTAAGCAGAATTTGTTCTTGTTCCTCTTGCAAATATTTCTTGAGGCCTCTTGTTCTTGGTCTTTTCCTTTTTCCTCTCATCTCTGACGCTTTAGGCTCACTTGATGTCATTATATCCTTACCTTTGCTGATGTGCTGCATTAACTTAGCTTTTTCCTTTTCTAAGATCAACTCCTTTGCTTTGAGTTGACTGTTTTCATGTTCAAGGAATGATGTAACATACTTTGCCCTTTCCAAATTGATTGCCAGCTCCTTGATTTGGTAGTCCTTATCCCTAATAGTCTGTCTCATATTTGTGGTCTGATCCTTAGTCTCTGGATCAATTAGTTCAAACTCATGTTCGACTGTATCTTTATCCTTTGCTGCCGATTCCTGCTTTGTCGATGAAGAAGGCTTGGCCCATTTCTCTTTGTGAGAAGAATACACAAGCCTCTGCCCCTTCTTATACACTTTAGTCACCTTAGGTTTGGATAGTTGAGTCTTCTCCACCATTTTTCTAGATGACCCCACCTTTGTTTGTTGTTTTGGCGCACTAGGAGACTAAGATGTTGTATTCTTCTCATGCCATTCCAAGGATGATTTCAAAAAGGCTTGGCAAGCCATACATCTCTCTTCCAACTGGTGAAGGACAATGGTTTTGATGAGACTGTGATGGAACAAGCTTGGGGAGTGCTCTTTTCCCTTTAATTGTATCTTTTCAGGCATTTTGTAAATGCTTCTGAATAGATAATTACACATGTTGAGTGGATTTTGAGAGGTGAAATACATCAGGAGGCGGATATGATAGGCATACAACTTGGAGAATCTACCTTCACAAGTGAAGAACCTCATGACAGTTTTCATTTAAGGGGAATATTTCTGAAAGGCAAAAGCTAAGTATGTGAATCTCTGTATGGCGTGTTCAAGAAAGGCTTGTAGTTTTCAAGATCTAGGTTCATTCCTTTGAACCAATATTCGCCATTGTCCAGTAACCCAGTTGCTATTGAGATGGAGGCCACTAAGAAAATGAACTCAATACTAGCAATGGCAGCAGTTTCTGCTTTCACTTGTGTTGCTACCCAATCTGTTAGTTGCTCATGAAATCCTGCCTCACTCACCCTTTTGCAAAATTCCAAGCAGTGGACATCCTCAAAGCATTGTTTGATGAAAGGATAGGAGTTGATTGTGTTACATTCTGATGGTTCATATCTGAGGATCCACCCTCCTTTATGTTGTATCTTTCTTTTTGGCGAAGATTCTGCCTCCATGATGACACAAAGCTCTATTAGCAGGAAGCGAAAATAAGATGGGAGGTGTGAATGGAAATGAAGTGATATGTAGGTGATTTTGACAAAATGATGGAAGGGGTCTTGGGAAAGGTGAAATGACTTTGAAATCTGATGAAAATGAGTGAAGAAATAGTGGAAAGATGCTTTGCTTGCAGGTGGAAACAATAGGGTTTATGATGAAACTTGCCAAAAAACTTCTAGGAATGAGCTAGGATTTTTTTTTTTGAGTGTTTAAACCTTGTTTTGAGGTGGGTAAAATGGTCACAATGGCTCATTAAACATGTATGCAGGTGTAGGATATCATTTTACATGTTTTTGAAATAAAAAATAATGATGGCCATTTTTACCTTAACATTTCCCATGCAAAATTTGCTACAAACCCTAACTTGAAGAATTATTGACATGAGATGAAATTGGGAAAGAAAAGTATGGAGGATGATGGTGTACTTACTTGTTCCTTAGCTTAGAAGTCAGTGAAATCAAGTTTTCAAGTGAAAAAATCAAGTTTTGGAGAATTTTGATGAATTTCGGGGCACTCTGTCCTGCGCGCAGTGCCAAAGCGTAGCGCAGTTCTTCTACGTGCAGTGCCTGTCTCCTAAACACATCACATTGCTTCTACGCGCAGTGCCTTCAAATTTTTGCTAATTTCTCCTAGGAAAACAAGTTTTTTTCTTTTTTTGGGCGAGAGAGCTTGATGATAAAGAGTGAATAGGATATGAATGAAGGAGTTATGGGGCTTTTGAGTTTATATAGGGAAATTTTCCTCACTTTTTCAAAAAGAAATGGGACCCACCCTCCTTTAGAGACTGATTTTCACTTTATGAAGACAAAATTTACCTTTACCATTGCAAACCTGAGATGTCCTTTGCTTTCCTGAATGCTGAAGCTTCTTTTTCTAGAACCTTTGATAACATGAGAGTATGAGGAGTGTGTAAAAAATCAAGATCAATTCTCCAAAAGTTGCTTTGTCATGTTTTACTCACTACTGGTTTTATTCATGGAAATGATGGACCTTGGAAACCCTAGTGACCTAATGGATGACCTGAGACCTAATGGAATGATGATGATGACTGACCCATTTTCATTGTGACACATTCATAAATTGTGATAGGTGACCAGCATGAGTGAATTCTCAAACAATGACTTCATTTTTAGACTGACCATACAATGAACAAATTTGTTGTGTAAACCTAGTAATAGAAAAAATTGATTTTGAAAGCCTAGAAGAACATAGTAAAAGCATTTTTGATCCAGGTGACAGGCTAACAAGACTGACACTAACATAATCTCTAATATTATTCTAAGTGATAAAAATCCAATTTTTGCTAGAATTTTTTGGACTAATTTGTTTTGTTTTGTTTGGGTACTCAATTGACTTTTAGCTCATCTTATCATCCTTAATCTCATGGGGAAACAAAGATTATGAATAAATGTTAGAAGGACATATTCATTTATTTGCATCTAATAAATGGACATAATGGTCAAGTGGTTTCCATTGGAAAAAGGGTGGTACAACACATCCTTCCATACTTCATTAAAAATGTCCCTATTTATGGCACTTTGTGGATACCATTTTCCACTCATCACATCACCCTTGAAAGGGAAACACAGGTTCAATCAGTGGAGGACCACAGAGGGCACCGAAAAGAGGTTCTCAAACTATTGAAGGGAAAATTTATTACAACACAAAATAGGATGAAGCAACAAGCAAATCAACATCATAGTGAAAGAGAACTTGAAGTGGGGAATTAGGTGTTTTTGAGGTTACAAGCATATAAAAAATTTCCCTTGAGAAACTAAAAAAGGACCATAAATTAGCACCTGAGTATTATGTCCCCTGTAACATGTTTTAGAGGATAAAAAATATGGGTTACAAATTGGAGTTACCTCCATCTTCACATGCACATCCAATCTTCCATGTTTATTTCTTAAGGAAGGTAATAGGTGACAAGGTCCTGACAAGGTCCTAGTCCAAACTTATTTACAATAGATTAATGAAGAAGGGAAAATCATACCAAACTAGAAACAATACTTGAAACAAGGATTAAATAACTATGAAATCGAGCAATTATTGAGTACCTCATCAAATGGAAGAACCTGTCAGTGGAATAGGTAACATGGGAAGATGAGTTATTCATGCAGGGAAACCCATAGTTAGTCAAGTGTTGAGGATAACACTTATTTGAATGGGACAACATGTTAAGCACAATACTCTTTATTAGGCCCTGCATATTGAGTTATTACATTTCTAGTGTTATATTTTGAGGTTGACCAGAACCTTTCATTACACCCTTCCATTCTAATTGTACCTTTTGTCTTATATATACACCAAGGAAACCTAGTCCACACCTAGTCTTAGGATCATCTCATCTTGTTTCATATGTTGAATTCATTACAAAAGGAGGATACCCCTTAAAGTGAATTGTATTTATTTAATTTATTATCATTTCTAAGGCAAATGGCTCATAACATACACCTCCTACCTTGATCATGAAGACATCTTCAATCTCTCAAAGTCCATATAAATGAACAACCATCTACTATAATGCATGGGTAACTACCCGTTGCAATCATAGAACTAATAGGATTTCCTTTGAGTACATGGTTCATTCAAATTCTTGATGAACTATACTTGAATGTACAAATAATTCAATAAGAAACTTTTGAGAGATAACTAATGCAACTGATGCATGCACACTTTGTTGACACCTCCCAAATTTTACAACCAACACGGTCCACTCATAGAGAATTCAACAAACATATGACCCACTACTCCAAGTGTTCAAGAACTCTATGACAATGGTTTATGCACTAGAAATCACCAGCGACACATGACAAAGGGCTATGCATACCTATTTAGGTCTTAAAACAATATGCCTTTTACATGTTACATAGATACAAGTACACACAATTAACACGCTCCATCTCATGAAGATATTAAGTACTAGATTAAAGTTTTCAAGAACTAATACATGACATCATAGACCCACTACAAATATAGTGTGTGACTCACATTACGATGTGGTAAATTATGCTTTTATTCCATGCAATTCACAAAAAATACCTTGTTTTTCCACCATCAACCAATATCCATTGTTGTCACAAGATTTCCATAAGAACTTTCACTAACTTCCTTTGGGACAAATTCCAAAGGAATCTCTTCTGTATTCAAGAAAAAATATATTTCCCTCCTACTACAATCTTGTCATTCATTTTCAAAATTAAACCTGCAATCAAGCCTTGGTTTCTCTAGTAAGGACAATGTAACTCACTTCCATATCAAAACCAAAAAAGTGTTCATGATCCTTTATTCATTTGTAGAATTGTTATCTTGAACACATACAAGCCAAGAACCAACTATACCATTTCCACTACACAAATTTACTGGGAACCTATGTAGTTTAGGACCTAACATCAAGCCAATTATGAAGATTGAATAATTGGCCATCTTATGGGAATACTTCCATCTACTAAGACGTCTACGTACCAAGCTAGCGTGATTTTCATTTCTCTTTGAAAATAGTTTGGATACGAGATGTATCCAAGTCACTCTTACATTCTTTACACTTTCCAATGAGGAATTACATTGCAATATTCATCAAAGAGTCTATCATCAAGGTATAATTAAAAGAAAAAAATCATGCAATTATAACTCCCTTCTAGCAACAAACACTTTTAGTGTAGGCCAAGGGGTTTTTCTTTCAAGTTTAATATAGATATATAGGCAGGGCCAAAGATTATTAAAACCACTAGATTCAAAACTTTTGTATATATTCCATCAAATAAATTCAAACAACAATAACCACAATAGCTAAGACCAATATAATATATGCACATGTCCAATCAAACCTTATCCCAATGCTTACAAAAAAATGTCACACGACCATGTATGTGACCAAAAATTTAGCCTCCAATGTTTTCATTTAATGCACAATCCTTGGTAACAATGTTTACAATGGAGTGCTCATACAATCACACCCTGTGACTGTAAACTCAGCCCTCGACGAGTTTGTATCGAGTAACCCTGCTAGAATATACTGGGTCAACTACTTGTATTTCTGGGGAAATAAATATTTGGGATGGGAATAATCACCTTCTAGTGTCTAAACCAGATTTCTCGTAAAGTCTTGAACCTGAAGATAAAAGTATGTCTCAGGCGTTTGGTTGACCTTGCTTGCGATGACCTTCGAGACGAGAAATCCAATGACAATTGTAGTTTTCCTCTCTTTCACTTACCACCAAAGAGTTTATCCTGATGATTTCAAACTGAGTTGCCTAAATGATTTGAAACCCAATCACTCAAAGAACTTCCCAGGTGATTTCTTCTGAGGAAAGTCTATCTTGTGACATGAATTGGTTGTCTTCTAGGCCCTGTTAATTGACAAACTCCTCTTGAACAAAACTAATTCTCAACCCCTTCCAATCCATTTTGAAAAAGGATCCATGCAATCTTATTACATGTATTTTAATAGAAATTAAATGAACATACAGAGTGTATCTGTGTCACCTCTTCGATATCATCCAATCACAAAGAAAACACACAATTTAAAAAGAATTCGAAATAAGATCATATAGGAATCACAAAGGAAAAATAAATACCACTCTGCATGTTTTTTACACTTAAATCCTCTCGCCACTCTCTCTCTCTCTCTCTCTCTCTCTCTCTCTCTCTCTCTCTCTCTCTCTCTCTCTCTCTCTCTCTGTGTGTTTTATTAATTTCAAACAATGATAAATACATATGCGACATCATTCCATATCCACGAGTACAAAATCAAATGATCCAAATGTAGCATAATTAAAAATATTCAAAACAAATAATATTTAATGGATTGCATGGAAATAAAAAAAAAAAAAAAACTCTATCCTAACAATCGCACACATTGAGGAACCAACTCCTTTGGTAAAAAAATTTGACCTTCCTAGTAAATTGAGTTTTTATAGATTCCCCTGCGTCAACTTTACTAAGCAAACTACAAAATAATTTTACATCACAAAATATTGCAACACCACAAAAGCTAGCAAGGGACAATCACACATATGACAAGAGTATTGTCTTCCTTTATAGTTATTCACATATTGGGCATCTCCATCTTAAACCTTCAATAGCTTTATTCCAGTGATTGCCTTGGATCTCCATGTTTCACCTATTATTTCTAGAGTAGTGAATTGTAATAAAAAAACTTCCCCTTTATATTGAGATTGCTAATATGAATATGTTTATTGAATTTAATTTTCAGACATGAAATATAGATAAATTCTAAACATTGCAAGGACTTTAGAAACATGTTTTCATCTACCCATATATCTCATAGTGCCCAATAGGTCGATCATAACCTATCAAGTAAAAAAAATTGCAATCATGTGAAACCCCAACAACACAAACCAAATCTAACCTATAGTTTAAACAATCCCATTATATAGAAGGGAAAATGGCTAGGTTTGGCCTCTCGAGACAGGTCCCATTTTCCTTACAAACCAAAATTCCTTGTGCATTAACCTCCTCAAAGTGACTTGTGCACCTATCTCCAAAGGTTGTGGTCATAACCTTAGAACAAATCCTTAATACTGCACCTCAACATTATAGACAAACCTTGGAGCAACCAAAAAAGAAACAATGAACAAAATCTAGGAGCCAACTAGAAATTATCTTGCCACACCAAGACTTTGGGAGAAGAAAATATGAGAAAAGCATGGGTTTGTCCTTAGTTTACCTAAAAATGCTTTTAACAACAAATCTAAGATCAAGGAGGGTTCAAATATGCTCCCATTTAATGAATCCTTTTAATTTTGTAGTTATAGTACACATGGTCATGTGAATGTGATAAAGACATATGCATTGTATATCTACACTATAACACCCTCCTCCCACATCTACCCAAGTAACCGGCCAACTGGGGTAAACATGTGACAAGAGGCTACTGTGATTGGATTTGACCTCCTACGTAATTGACAAAAACACAACATACATAACTTCCACATCAGCTACGAGACCCCTAAGAACCATGCCAACACTTTAGGCAGCTTTCCCCTGGGTCACACTAAAGTTTTTGATCACTTATCCTTTGAGTGCTCTCATGCTATGGGCATTCTAGCGTCCAGGGACCTCTGGACGCTCTCATAGGCTTGCAAGCTAGCGTCAAGGGGCCATTTTGTCCAGTTCTATGCCAGCGTCCCCAAGATTTGAGCCACTTTTTAAGGCCCAGAGCCGAGGTCACTGCCCATAATGGAATGACATCTTCAAAGCAATAAAATAACAAGGAAACAATGATATAAAATAAATTAGTTGAACAAGCCCTTAACCATACCCCTACTAGCCATGATAGGAATTTCGTCAAACATATCACAAACATGTAATTTGCAGGTGTAAACAATAGATTTAAGCACAGGGATCTTGTACTTATCTGAAAATTGCTAAGAACCATTGTTACCTCATGTCGTTTGCTGCATTATCATCTATTTAGGTCATAGATACATTGCCCATTCATTTACAAGTAAAAACTTGATGAGATCCATATATAGCTGCTGTCATAAAACGTATACATAGTCAACATAGAAACAACAAAATAACAATAATTACATTAGCCATAGAAGCCACATATAAACTAGTACATTTAAACATGAAAACCAAAGGGATGAATTTCTCATTAATGAATGTAGAAACAAATCGGGGATGGGACTACCACGTTCCACCCAATCATAGATTGGCTGAGCAAAATCTCTCTTTAGCTAAGCTAATCTCCCCCATGCCATATTCCAAGCATGAATGTGGGACTCATAACCAACCGAAAGGAACCAAAATAGCATGGATGCTACCAGAATTATCCACCTACACCATGAGGAATTTGAGTGCCTCTTAGTCTCTTAGGATTTACCATAATCCAGAGTCTGATCTAGGGATCACTAGGCCCTACACCAAGATCTACTCTCTAGGCTTTACTATACATCCCCTCCCGGGACTACTAGGCCCAACAGAAATCAATCCACCTCTTGGCTTTATCGTATATCCCACCATTCACTGAAAATGATTCCTAGGCCCACCGAGGCACACAATCCTGGCTTTACCACAACCCACAGTCTGGCTTAGGGGTTACTAGGCCAATGGATTTACTGTGATCCATAGTCTGGTTCAGGGACCACTAGGTCATGTGTTTATCATTTCAGAGATCTGCCCCACTCAAATTCGAATCCATTTGAAAATCCATCTCAACCAAAGTATGAGAACCCATCTCATCAAGGCTTTCAGGAAATGGCAAGGCTAGGCTGAAAAACACTGTCACACCTAGAAAAACCCATTCCATAACAACAAAAGAACCACATGCAATGCTATGCATGCCAAATCTAGCAAGGAAACCACACATGCAAATCAATACCTGCAAGGAATCTTGCTGTAACTGCTTGATCCTAATTTTCCTTGCTTGATTTTCGCTTCCTCTTACCTCCTTTGCCTTTCTTGATCTAATGCCCAAGTTCTCCGAGAAAACTATAAGTGTCCAAGTGATCTAAAAATCGCCCTTGAGTGACCTCAATTAATTAATTATTGAATGAAGGTATTACAGACTCATGTGCTGGTGTGTGTCTATGTTATTTTAGGTAATGGATCGATCATATTGCAAAATACACAGACACTAGAAATGGAAAACAACAAGAGAAACATAGTAAGAAAATACAAGAACAGAACAATTAATAAGGAGTTCATGCTATCCTCCAGGGCTACATCTCTGGTCCAGATCTCAGTGGTGACCTTCTTTTATTGTGTCTTTAAAGCATAAAATTACAATGAGGAGCTCAATCTGAGTCTCCTAAAACAAAATTGCTTGGTAGGGTGGTTCTTGGATTCCCCAAGCCACTAGAGTGCCCAGACTCTTTTCCTTACCAGCTCTTGACCTCTCTAGTCTTTAACGGGAGGAGCCCAATGTGGTGCTTAGTTCCTGACAGATCCTGTCAGGGATTGATCGATGCTGCCTATTGCTGCAGGTCAGCTCGACTCTCTATCTCTTCTATTCTTTGCTTCACTGTCTCTTCCTGTCTTTGTCTTCGTTCTCTTCTCTTTGGTTCTTCCTCTTGGTGTCCTTCCTCATCTTTTCTGTTCTCTATTCATGGTTTTAAAGCCAGTCAATCTCATGATTGCTCATTTCCTCTTCCGCCCCCATCAGATCGCTTGCTGCTGCTCGCTTGGAGTTCCCTGTCTCTGTGTCATAATCAATGGCTCACAGGGAGTGGCCACTTGTCCTCCAATGAACTATGCTAGTTCTTCCTTGTCGGTTCGATTTTTCGGTTACGTCGGAAAATGACTCATCCACCATCTCAGTAGTCAAATTGGACATCAAACTCCTCTGTGTCACGACTTAATCCCCTGTTAAATGCAGTTCCTCCATCGGGCGCAATCTCAGCCGTTAGATCTGGAGCCCCCAGATCTGATGTCATTCGCTCATTTTTCGCGGTTGACTTGCTCAACCGTTAGTGTGTGATGAGCAACGATTTTCTCTCTCCTCCACCTGCCATGCATCAGGTGCTGAATGGAATCACTTGTTTTTCTCCAAATCCGGTTACTGCCCAAGGGTGCCCCCAATATACCGCCAGTTTTGGAGCGCGGATCCCACATTTAGCCTTTAGCGTTTTCCCCATGGTTTTTCCCGGCTTACATGCGACCGAGCGATTCAGGGCTTTCCTTCTCGAGGGGTTTTTCCTAGTGATGTGCGATTAGCGCTAAGCTAATCGTGCATTATAAATGGCCTCCTTTTCCCGATCCGAGCTTCCTAGGTGCCAGTTTCACCTCCTGCGCGGTCTCCATGGGCCTCGGTCAGCGTGCTTTGACCGAGGTCCTCGTTGTTCCTTGCTGGCTACCAACTGCCACTGTTCAGAGGTCTTCCTGATCACTATGTTCTCTTTAATTCGAAGTTTTGTCCTGATTTGATACAGTCATGGTGCTGTGAAAAATCTTCATGGATCCAATTCAGATCATGACCTTCCCACTGAAAAGCTTTTGGACCACCAAAAGTTGGTTTTCAAGCATTGACTAAGTGAGGGTACAATTTTCTCACTTGTCCAATCTCTATCCACTTTGAACTGCTCGGCTTTGAACCCTTGAGTCCAATTCTGAGGTACACAACATCTCCCCTATGCATCGTCCTCACCTTCCTATCTAAAACTGTGTCTTCTTGCAATTCATTAAGATATTCAGGTAGCAGGTCATCAATAGAAGGCAATTGACTCTACTCTTTGGGATCCTCAATCAGTGAGGGTTCAAACAATCTCAAGCAATCTGCATTTACGATTGAGTGGATGTGCATGTAAGGTGGTAGATCAAGGTGAAAAGAATTTTCACCAATCTTCTCAAGTATTTTGAAAGGTCCATACCTGATAGGATTTAGCTTTTTACCTTCACCTTGCATCCTTTCCTTGCTGATATACAGCCAGACTTGGTCACCAACTTGGAAAATATGCTCCATCAGATGCTTGTCATGCCTAGCCCTATATTTGGCTTGGCTCTTTTCCATTTGTTCCTGCACTGCCTGGTGGATCTCCTAGATTTGTTAAATGAACCTAGTTGCCTTGTCCACATCACTGTGTCCCTCAACTGTGGTATCTTTACCAAAGACAAAATCCAAAGGAGACCTTGGTGTGAAACCAAAACAGGTCTCAAAAGGAGATCTCTATGTAGAAGAATGTTTTACTCTGTTGTAAGCATGATGCACATAACACAAATGTTCATCCCAAAGCTTGGGATGTTTGTTACAATATCCTCTGAGTAACTGGATCACTGTCCTGTTAACTACTTCTGTCTAGCCATCAATTTGTGGATGAAAAGATGTACTTTTCTTTAGTTTGGTGTCCATCAATTCCCACAGACTTGACCAAAACTTCCCCACAAATCGAGTGTCTCGATCATATACAATGGAAGTGAGTAGTCCAAAATGAACCCATACATGTTCAAAGAATAGTTTTGTAGCCTGTTCAGCTGTAATTTGTTTATTACAAGGTATCAAAATACACATTTTGCTGAACCTATCCACAACAACATATAGATAATCATGAACTTTCCTAGATTTAGGCAATCTTCCAACAAAATCCATGGAAACACTTTCCCAAGGATGAGAAGGAACTGGTAATGGAGTGTAGAAGCCTAGTTTTCTATTGTTGGGCTTACTTTTAGCACACAGAGTACACCCTCTTACATATATAGAAACTGTCTCATTCATTTTTGGCTAATAACAAAATCTTTGCAGCTGTGTAACTATTTTACTTACCCCAAAGTGACCTGATATCAGAGAAGTGTGTGCTTCTCTAATTATCTTTACTCTCTTAGTTTGTGGAATGCAGAGTTTCCCACAATGGTATAAGAGTCGGTCCTTCACATGATAATCCAATTCTTCTACTCGTTTTCCTTGACTCAAAGTTGCATATACATCTTTAAAGTCTATATCTTGAGCATATTGTTCAATGTAGCTTTCATGTAGCACAAAATTATGCTTAAGTATAGTAGATGCATTTATAATGGGTCTAGATAACATGTCTGCAACTTTATTATGTATGCCCTTTTTATATCTGATGACTAAATGAAACTGTTGTAGAAAACCCATCCATCTGTAGTGTCTTGATTGTTGCAACTTAGTTTGGGAATGTAGATATTGAAGTGGTTGATGATCAGTATGTATTACTGTCTCTTTGCCCATTAAGTAATGTTTCCACTTTTTCACACTCTGAACTAATGCCTACAATTCTTTATCATATGTAGGATAGTTAACTACTGCAGTATTAAAAGTCTCAGAATGATAACATATGGGTTTATCGTGCTGTGTCAACACTACTCCCATGGCATAATCACTAGCATCTATTTGGATCTCAAATGGTCTTTGCAGATCAGGCAGTGCTAGTATAGGTGCTATACTAATCTTTTCTTTCAAGGTGTCGAAGGCTTTCTGATGTTTGCCTCCCCACTGAAACACCTTGTTCAATCCTGTTAAAGAATGTAAGGGAGTTGCAATTGAGGAAAAGTTAGAAATGAACTTCCTCCAATATTGTGTTGGCCCTAAGAAGCTTCTCACTTCTGTAGCAGACTTGGGTTTAGGCCAGTTTACAATGACTGCCACCTTAGAGGGATCTATTTTCAATTCACCACCCCCTACCATATGACCCAAATAATTTAGAGATGTTTTGCCAAATTCACATTTTGAGAGCTTAACATGAAGTTTTCTCTTTTCAAAACATCTAATGTCTTCTTAACATGCTTTAAGTGTTCTTCCCACGTTTTACTAAAAATCAGAATGTGATTTAGATACACAATAACAAAATCACCTAGAAAAGTTCTGAGTACATCATTCATTAATCTCATGAAAGTAGCAGGAGCATTAGTTAAGCCAAAAAGCATAACCAACCACTCATGCAATACCTACTTTGTTTTGAAAGCAGTCTTCCATGCATCTTGTTCTGCAACTCTGACCTGATGGTATCCACTGTGTAAGTCTAGCTTGGAGAAATAAATAGCTTCCTTCAATTGATCTAAAAGATCATCTATGTGAGGAAGGGGATAACGATTTTTGATTGTTATCTTATTGAGTGCTCAGTAATCAATGCACATTCTCCACGAGCCATCTTTATTTCTCACCAAAATGATGGGTGACCCACATGGTGATGTGCTAGGCCTGATGAACCCCTTCTCGAGCAAATCCTGCACCTGCTTCTTGATTTCAGCATTCTCTAAAGCAGACAACCTATACATTCCAATGTTAGGAAATGGAGCATCTTGATGCAAAATAATATCATGTACTATTTCCTTTTTGGGTGGCAAACCTTTAGGTTCTTGAAACAAGATATCATACTCTGAAACAACCTTTTCTAAATCAGCTTGCTGTTTAGCATTACAACCCTCAAATACATTGGTTTTATCAGGTTTCTTTTCCTTTACAACCATCAGTAAGAATTGTTTGCATGAATTTATCATTCTTTTTATCTGCCCAGAGTTTATGAGAATATAATTATTCTTGAGCTTATGAGCTCTTACAAAGTATTCGATTCCATTTTTAACATGTAGACTTGTTCTTAGCTCTATAGAAAATAACTTTTCTATCATTCAAGTAAGGACTTCCTAAAAAACTTCCACATATATCCAAAGGAATTATATCTAACTCAACCTCATCTACAAATGCTGACTCAAAAGAAAACTTGAGTTTGCACTGTCTAGTCACTTGTAGTTGTGCTTTATCATTCAACCATCCTAATGGGTATGGTTTCTTGTGAGGTGTAGTTGCTAATCCCAACTTCTTTACAATTGCTTCAGAAATTAAATTTACTTGTGAGCCAATATCAAACAAAGTATCAATCTTTTGATATTTGGAAACAACTCGAATATGGAAAATCTCATGTCTTTTTCTCTCATTTTCTTCATCAATAGTAGATTGAGCAGAATTACTAGTAGATGCTTCAGAATTCTTACCTTTTATACCTATGGTTACAATGGTTGTTTCATCTCCCTAGTCTGACCCCAAATATTTTTGAATAGCTGCTGCAATCTTCTTCTTCTTTCCCTCAAACTTCTTAGGTCTCAGCTCTAGATTCAGAATCCAACAGTGCTCATCATCATGCCCATCCTTTTTACGGTGAGTGCATGAAGCTTTGCTTTTCTGTGCAGTGTTAGCCATCCTTGCTTTCCACTTCTGCTTTCTTTTCTCCTTGCTCTTGCTTATAGTGGGTTGGAATGGTTGGTGGGCTCCAGTATTGCAGCAATAATGTTGCAACTCCTGGGACTTCCTTCTTTACTTTTATCAACCCGGTAGTTCGTAACAAACATGGAAGCGATGGTACTGTATGCATAAGTACTAGCTCTTGCCGCAACTGTCACTTGGTCAGCTGGCACAAGTCCGCTAGGGGCTTAAGCCAACTTCTATGAGATCTTAGAAGAAGCTTTTTAACTGATGGATGAAAGCTAACTCAAAGGAAGCTAATCCTGTTGTGGAAAGAAACTGAAAGCCAAAAAGTAACACAAACCCTAGCACACCCTAATTTTACCAGCTAGTCCTACTAATGCAAAGGAGAGAATGCAAACTACTGGAAGGAATTCCATTACTTCTATGAAGGTAAAATACATGTGCCTAGACTACCTCTACTTGAAGAAAACATCTTTTTGTATTTTTGAATAAGTTATTAGAATTATCATGCATGTGCTTTTGACTGGCTTTTTACTGTGCAGGGGTGGATCAAGGAGGAGGAATGCTTGGAAAAGGTTGGGAT
This sequence comes from Pinus tabuliformis, assembly GCA_031772625.1. Classification (NCBI taxonomy): domain Eukaryota; kingdom Viridiplantae; phylum Streptophyta; class Pinopsida; order Pinales; family Pinaceae; genus Pinus; species Pinus tabuliformis. Next base: position 60,319,809 of record CM062813.1, on the reverse strand, counting down.
GGTTCAGAGAGGGTCTAAGGAGTCCCTAACACCCTTCCAGAGAGTTTCACAAAGTTTGGCTATCAAGAAACCTCATTTGTGGGCTTCTACAGGAAGTCTGCAGGGGTTCTACAGGATGTTCAGAGATTTCTACAGGATGTTCAAAAATTTCTATAGGATGTTTAAAAAGTGGATTTTAGAGGCTGGGTGAGTGAGGGAAGATGCATGAATGGATAGGGAGGTAGGATGGGGGCCTAGAGTGACCCAGGGACTGGTGGATGGAGTGGTGAGAGGGTGTAGAAGGCTGACTTGGCTTCAAGACGGTTAAGAAAAAGATGGAGCAAGAAGGTAGGGTTATGTGGGAAAAAGGATAGGCGTGAGACGAGGAACCTAGCTAGGAGATGAAAGCTTAGGTGGATGAGAGAGTGGTATAGATGCCCTGCACAGTGTACATTCAACCGAATCAACAAAATCCTACAAATAATCAAAGTCCTAGCTAATCTAATCTAACTGCCAATGAGACGAATGAAAAACAACTTTATTTGGAAAGAAAACCATGTACATCAATCATGCAAAGAAACATTTCAGAGATATGAACCCATAACTAACTTCTGCAAATGGAAACAATACACTAAGGATTGCATGGTCAAGCAAACTAGTGTTTTTGTTGGGGCATCACTGTTTCTTCAATTCCAGCCCCTGATCCAATAAGGATGAGGTGAAACTGAGAGTGTTGTCGACCCTTTTCTTGGAGCTTTATCTGTTATTATCCTACCAATCTATTTTAAACATCTGAAGCAATTCTATTCATAACCAGTGACCTATTTAACCAACACAACTAAATTTGCCCAACAGAAATACGCTTCAAATGCATAAAAGGAAAACAACGATGCATAAAGGAAAGGTAACAGTACAAAGAAGGAAGCCCTAGGCTCTCAGGTTGGGCCCAACCCGAGAGCTATGGCTCCTATAGGAAACTCAGAGTTGATATAAAATCAGACTGCTTCACATTATAAAAAGATAGTCATAAGTCAAGAGTTAAGCCAAAATGGCTACAAGAGAACAAAGTAAAGCTAGTAGCACTATAGTGCAAAATATGCAATGGTTTCCAAAAGTCCCTCACGAAGGCTAAGGCCTTAAAATTTATACACCACGAGGGCCCTAGCTAGCCTCCTAAATCTATGGGACTTGGCTGCCCAATCTGTGAGTAGACAACTCCTTCCAAAATCTGCTTGGCTGCCTTCTAGATCCGGTTTTGGTGGCCTTTGGAGCTCGGAGTTGGGGGTGAAGATCCCGAGGAAGGCTATTTAATGCCATAGACAACCCCCCTATGAATCCTCACCCCAAGCTTGGCTGTCTTCTAGCCCATGATTGCTCGGTTTTGCTCCAACATGTGTCAAAACAACCTAAAATGAGCACGTGTTAGCCACCTAGGAAGAGTGACTACCCTTATTCGTAAAAATGACATAAACATACTGAAAAATAATGCATAAGCTACGAAAAATGAAGGATTGAACAAGGATAATTAGGCCAAATGAGCCCAACAAGTTACCAAATTTGGGGCTCATCAATGGTCCCCAAACTTCTGGATTTCCATTCTTTCCTCTAGCTTCTAGATGAGTAGCTTGTACAAATACCTCATCTATACTAGTGGGATTAAACATGAGGATGGTATGCCTCATGTAGCTGTGTAGACTACCAATGTACATCAACAAAGTCTCTGGTGAGTCTAATGAGATTCCTAGAATCAATGCTTTCTTTCTAAATTCTTGAGTGTATCCTTGCACACTTTACCCTTTCAACTGCTGAAGAGTTTGTCAACTCATCATGGCTTGTTGCATGTAGGCCAATGGATATAACTGCTTTTTGATTGCAGAAACAAATTCACTCTAGACAGAGATAGTTTACCATGTCTTTTCATATCAGCTTGGGTTCTGCCTTCCCACCAAACCAATGTAGTGCCCCTAAGGTGTAGGCTTGTCACCTGAATCTTGCTCTTGTCCGAATCGATGTTCTGTACTCTGCAATAAAAATCAATTTGTCTAATCCAATTGTCCAACTTTTCTACATTTAACTCTCCATCATATATGGGTAAGTAAAATTTAACATCTAGTTTGATCAAAGATGCTTTCTTTTTGTGTTCAGGGCTGTTAGGAGGTGTGAGAAAGCTTTCCTCTTTCCCTTTTCCTTTTGAGTGGTCATGGAAGTGAGACTCATCTTCTTCTTTGTCTTGTTTAGGGCTTGATGAATCTTCATCCTTGTGTTTTCTAAAGTCCCTATACATTTCTTCTACCATGGAATTTATGGCTAGGAAAATTTCTATGAATTGAGGGTCTGGCCCCATAGCACCTTCCTCTGACATTGTCTTTCGAGGATAGACTCTCCCAATTTTAGGATTATTTTCGACCAACTCTCCTTCTCCTAATTTGAGCTTTGATCTAGTGAGCATTCAAAAGATCAATGAACACAAGCTTGTCTAACCTTACAGCCTAAGCTCTAATACCACTTGATCTGAAAATCACCCTTGAGTGGCCTCAGTTAATTAATTATTGAATGAAGGTATTACAGACTCATGTGCTGGTGTGTGTCTATGTTATTTTAGGCAATGGATTGATAAGATTGCAAAATACACAGACACTGGAAATGGAAAACAACAAGAGAAACACAGTAAGCAAATACAAGAACACAACAATTAATAAGGAGTTCACCCTATCCTCCAGGGCTACGTCTCCGGTCCAACTCTCAGTGGTGGCCTTCTTTTATTGTGTCTTTAAAGCAGATTATTAAAATGAGGAGCTCAATCTGAGTCTCCTGAAACATAATTGCTTGGTAGGGTGGTTCTTGGATTCCCCAAGCCACTAGAGTGCACAGACTCTTTTCCTTACCAGCTCTTGACCTCTCTGGTCTTTAATGGTAGGAGCCCAATGTGGTACTCAATTCCCGATAGATCTTCTCAGGGATTGCTCGATGCTGCCTATTGCTGCAGGTTAGCTTGGCTCTCTATCTCTTTTGCTCTTTGCTTCACTGTCTCTGTCTTCATTCTCTTCTCTCTGGTTCTTCATCTTGGTTTCCTTCCTCGTCCTTTCTGTTCTCCGTTCATGGCTTTCAAGCCAGTCGATCTCATGACTACTCGTTTCCTCTTCCACCCCTGTCGGATTGCCTGCCTTTGTTCGTTTGGAGTTCTCTGTCTTTGCGTCATCATCAATGGCTCATAGGGAGTAGTCACTTATCCTCCAACGAACTACGCTAGCTCTTCCTCGTCGGTTCGGTTTTTCAGTTACATCGGGAAATGACTCATCCACCATCTCAGCGTTCAAATTAGACGTCAAACTCCTCTGTGTCACAGCTTAATCCCCTGTTAAATCCAGATCCTCCATCGAGCACGATCTCAGCCATTAGATCTGGAGCCCCCAGATCTGACGTCATTCGCTCATTTCACGGGATTGACTTGCTCGATCGTTAGCGTGCGATGAGCAGTAGTTTTCTCTCTCCTCCACCTGCCACGCATCGGGCACTGAATGGAATCGCTCGTTTTTCTCCAAATCCACTTACCACCCAAGGGTGCCCCCGATATACCACCATTTTTGGAGTGCGGGTCCCGCCTTTAGCCTTTAGCGTTTTCCCCATGGTTTTTCCTGGCTTCCATGTGACCGAGTGCTTCGGGGCTTTCCTTCTCGAGGGGTTTTTCCCAGCGATGCACGATTAGTGCTAAGTGCTAATCACGCTTCATAAATGGCCTCCTTTTCCCGATCCGGGCTTTCCAGGTGCCAGTTTCTCCTCCTACGCAGTCTCCATGGGCCTCAGTCAGCGCGCTTTGACCGAGGTCCTCATTGTTCCTCGTTGGCTCCCAAATGCCACTGTTCAGAGGTCTTCTTGATTGCTCTGTGCTCTTTAATTTGAAGTTTTGTCTTGATTTGATATAGTCATGGTGCTGTGAAAAATATTCATGGATCCAATTCAGATCACCAAGAGTGAGAGTGAGAGAGAGAACAACGAGAGAGCTCCAAAACTGAACTGAAAAAAGGCTACCAACTGATCCTTAGAAGCCTTTTTATTAATTAGGCCTCTATTTTTTTCATTTTCCATTATTTTCCTTCATTTTCCTCCTCACATGCAATTTGTGACCTTTCACCTCCCTTTTCTCCTAATTTCCATTATTTTTGTAAACAAATGTGCCAAAAGTTCCACTCTACCTTTCCAAAGCCTTAGCAATTTCCTTTGCTAATTTCCTTAGCCATAATAAACCAAGTGAACACCCCCTAGGATGTCTTTCCCAACATTCAACTTGGAATAAGTGTCCCATTAACAATGGTTATTATTTTTAACTTTATTACTTGGAATTTTCACCAGGGCCGTTACATACACAAAAAATTGGGTGTTCCAGTTCTTTTCCTCGAGAAAAAAAACATGAGATCTAGATGAAATTCCTGCATAATATTTATGAAATATCTCTTGATATCCTCTTCTTTACATTATTTTTTGTTGGAGAAGCTGACTAAATTGATCATCATATTCTAGAATTGCAATGTAACCTACCTTAGCACTCAGGTACCCAACAATATGGCATCACTTCTTTACACAACTGGATATGGCTCCTTCTCTTTGAAGGTATTCTATCTTTGCCCAATTATAGTTTAAATGCTACATGCTATTTGTTTTCTCCCTTCCACACCATTTTCCACTTCTCTACCACTAGTCTTAGCAATGACATTCCTCCTTTGTCTGCACACATGAAGCACGTACGTATTTAAGATTTGAGTAGATTGTAAAGAATGATTGTATCTTCAATCTCATATTTATTTCCAAATTCATTATTTTTACTTGTGCAATACCTGAAACAAGAAAGAGTAATTTGAAACTGAAAACATTTATGGAAGAAGTGATAAAATGTAATGTACCCAATGAGGATAATATAGGGTACCTAGGTGATGAGACTCATCATTGGGTAATTATATGAGCCTTAATTCACCTCCTAGCTTAGTCAAACTAACTATTCTCATAACTTATTGCATACTTTTGATTATATTTTGTTTATGAGATGAGCTAGAGTTGGATATTTTTCTTTGTGGTCTAATGTGCATTTAATGTAGGATTAAAGGATAAAAGCAAGGAATTTTGGAAAAGTCCTTGGTAAAAAATCGAATGGGACAAGGGAGAGGAATTATAGGAGGTAAATCCTCCTCATTTAATACCCCTCCATTCGAATATTCCTCCATCAGCTTTGAGTGCAAACAGCCAAATCATGAGGACTAGAAGGCAGCCAAGCAAGTGAAAGAAAAAGCACCAGTTTATCTCAAGTTTGGGAGCCGAGCCTCCCTAATTTTAATGAATTCATTGGAGACTTCAGATGTATAAGTAGAGAGGCCTAGGACCTCAATAGAATTTGGATTTTTGATTGTAAGACTCTACTCTATTTTCGAGCTACAAGACTTGTGACAATTTTGGATGTAATCCATTGTTTTGATAATAAGAATGAGTTACATTTTGAGCCAACACTGAGTTAACTCAGAGGGCTAAAGCTCTTCGGTTAGGGCCCAACCCTAGTAGCCAAGGCTCCTCTTTATTGTACATGTATGTTAGAATAGATTCATGGTTTAATTTTTCATTTGCTTAAGTAGTTGCATTTCCATTACAACAATGTAGATTAGATTGGTTGTATGTTAGTTTGCTTCCATTTGTGCCTTCTTTCAATTAGCAGGTTAGCAAGGAGAAAAAGGATCACCATAAGGTTGTCAGCAGGTGTCTCGGCCTCACTTCCTCCCTCTGGGACCATGACTTGAGGAAGAGACCCTTCAACAACCCCAAAAACATAGATTTCTAGTTCTTACATGAGCTTTGGAGTTTGTTGTCTTGATTCAGCATTTGGTTCATTTCATTGTCATCTTTTTCCATTACTCCATTTCTGCAATAAGATCTCACTCATGCTTTCATTCCCTTTAGCACTCTCTTCATGCGTAATATAGGCAATTGATTCATGCTTTTCTAGTTTATGAAAATTTATCTTGTTGCATAGTTCTTGGGAAACACATATGTTTTAGGCACAACAGGTACTTTAGGGAGAGACCCAGACATCATCACCAACAGCCACCTTCCACCTCATCCACCCTATCCATCTCTTGTTCCACCATCACCCTCACTAGTTTTTGTCATTGTTTATTGAAATTCCCCTAGATACCTTGAGTGAATCTATCCATCTCTGATCTTGGATATTGACTCCTGAGTGTTCCTAGACCTTCTAACACCCCATATCACTCATCACACACCTTTCCCAAGCTTCCCAACACCTCCAACACCTCACAATTAGATCTCAGTCGTATCCTATAGGTTTTCTGTAATTCCTACAAGATCATCCTGTAGGTTTTCCTAAAACAACCTATTTTGAGGCCGAATTTATGGGGAACCTCTAGGAAGTCACAAAAATCATCCTAGGACCCTCCCACACCATCCAACCACTCCATAAGCCTTTTAGCCATCCTCAATCACCTTTCATCCACCTGTCACATCCACAAGAACAATTAATTTGCATACTTGATTTTGCCTAAAAAACCAAAAAAGAGAAAATAGATTTAGTTTAGTTTTCTTGCTTACACGTTAGTATGGTTGATGCTCTTTACTTATGTAGCTTAGATAACAGCATTAGGTTAGTGTTGATTTAGAAATTTTGCTTAGCATAGCTGTTTAAATGTAATTAGGATATGGTGTGATTTAGAATTACATGTTGTTTTCTTCATTACAACAGTAGAGTAGCTCTCTTAGAATAGATTTTCTCTTCTTCAATCAAAGAATCAAGCTTCTTCTGACTCTATAGAAGTATGGCTTGGAACCCCTGGGGTCTCTCGCCAAATGAATAGTGACAACAGGAATGACCTTCACTTTTACTTGTGCATATAGCACTGTCACCTCCAAGTTTGTACGAACCCCGGGTTGATAAGTAAAGCTGGTAGCCCAGAAGTTGCAGCATCCTTGCTGCAATACTAGCGCTCATCACATTTTGGTGCCATTGCTGGGGAGGTGTCTGAGTAGAATGTGATTATTGCTTTCTTTTCTTCTATTTATCGTCTTCGATTTTCTAGCCATTAGTTTATTTCTACAAAAGTAATCTAGTAGCTTCCTTTCTTTCATTTTTCATTATTTGCTTTCCTTTCCATTCTGCAAGTAGAATTTCAATTCAACAAGTAGTTTTTTCATTTTTTCAGTGATTTTCATTCAATCATCAATTTGATTTCTGCAAAGTACTTTCCAGCCTTAAAAAATTTACAAAAACCAACCCAAAAACATTTCCTTTCATGCCTCGTAGGAATAGGGACAATTTAGGAAAAGTTTTGCCAAATAATCCCACTACATCCAACAACCAACCTTCTCTCTTCTTTGGTGGTTTTGAACTGGAGGAAACTTTAGGTGAGCAACCTGAAATATTTGAAGAACCTACAGGGGAAGAATAAGAAGAGGAAACCATTCCTACTGAACCAATGGCTGAAAACCAAAATGGCAGAGGGAATAGAGAGAGAGTCAAGGGTGCCTTCCCCATCAGGGAAACCAACGGGGATACTAAGATGAAGAATATAAGCCCCTTTGCCCTACCTCATTTCCATGGCCTAACCACAAAAGACCCCGACACTTTCCTATTTCATTTGATTGTTATATACCGAACCTATGACTATGAGGATGATGAGCAAAAGTTAAAACTATTTCCATCTACCCTCAAGGATGTAGCATTGCACTAGCTCATGGGCTTACCTGGAGATAACATCACAACATGGGCTCAGATGCAACAGGATTTTAACAACAAATATTGGGACTACTGTAGGTCAAAGGATACTAAAGAAGAAATTTTTAGGATGGCCATAGGCCATGATGAATCCTTAGAAGACTACTAAGAAAGATTCGAGCTCAGTTACAAAAGGGCCAGGTGCACACTTGACCTTGAGTCACTAAAGCTATTCTTGCTAAGGGGAGTAAGAGAAGACCTTTTGGATACCTTACACTTGTTAGTAGGAGGAGATATCTACCAATTACCCTATGAGGATATCAAGACTGTCTTTAGAAACCATTCTAGGGTAGCTAGGAAAAAGGGTAGGGGTAGCCAACCTATGGCCAGTACATCATCTTCTAACTCATCCATTAAGGGTGAAATTGGAAATATGCTGGAAGATTTCAAAAGTGAGATGCTGCAAACCCTTGCCTTGCAAATGGACACCATGAACATCAGAAGGAAGCAAGAGGAAGCAGAGAGAGCCTTGGCCATATTTTGTCCTAGATGCACTAGGAGACATCCCAGGAATGAATGTCCATTGAACTATATTAAAATTTGCTCAGTCTATGAAGAGAACCACTCCACAGACAAGTTCCCTTAGTTACCCAAACTCAAAGCTGTATATCAGGGAGCTGAAGGGGTCACTGAGTAGCTTTGCTACATTAACCAAAGGAGGCCTCCTGGTCCTAGACCATACCAGCAGGGAATGCAAGGGTCATCCCATGCATATTACAATCCCAACCAAAACACAACTATACCTTCTTAGGGACCCCCTACTCATCCTTCCTGGTCTACACCCCCTCCTTGGTCCTATGCATCTCAGTATCATTCCCAGCCAGCCAGCCAGTCATTTCAACCTTACGCTCCACCACAACCTTAGTGGAATACACCACTCCAGGGGTGGAGGCCCCAATACAACAATGCTCCAGCTCTATTGCCTCCACCACCTACCCAACCACAACTCCTACAATTTGCTCCACCCAAGCAACCCCAGGTGCCCGCCCATCCAAATCTGAACCTGAAAAATAGGCTGACTCAGCAAGTATATAGCAGAGAGACATCATATCTAGCTTATGTTGTGGAAATCCAGGAGATTAACCTAAGATCTAGGAGAGTCCTCCTGAATAACCAACCTCCCCCTCCACATAGGGAGGTTGAGGAAGAAAGAGAGGAAAGCAACCTTAAAGTAAATCCACCCTTTCCTGAGAGATTAGCCCAACCACTCCAGCCTACCCTAGAAGAAACTGAACTTCTGGGAGAATTGAAAAATCTATGTGTAAAGATCCCCCTTCTCCAGGAAATAAAATATGTTCCCATTTACAATAAGTTGATTAAGGAGAAATGCTTCAAGCATCCAGGAAGAAGAAAAAGGGATGCCCCTACCATTAATGTCATTGGGCAACTGTCTGACTTAATGCTGGGGTAGGTAATATGTCTGAAATATTTGGACCCTGGAAGCCCTGTAGTAGATGTGCACATCAATGGCACCATTATCCCACACACTTTGATCGATCTTGGGGCTCCCATTAATGTGATGACCAAGGACACCATCCTCAATCTCAGCGTCCAAGGGTCATTGAGGAAGACCACAACAGTTCTGCAACTTGTAGGCTGTTCCACAGTCACCCCTGAGGGAATTGTGGAGGATGTGATGGTCTCTATTGACTCCTGGGAATACCCTGTAGATTTTCTAGTTTTCCAGCCTAAGGATAAGCTTACTGGTTACCCTCTCATCCTTGGGAGGCCATGGTTGGCAACAACCGATGCTTACATTAGCTCCAGAGTTGGGAATATGACCATCAAGAACAGGCATATGTCCAAGCAGTTAGTCCTATATCCTCCTGCTCAACCTTCTCTAGAGCATGAGTTACCTTTATGGTTGGAGGAGGAGGAAGAAGATGACATTTATTACACCCAAATTTATGATATAGAATAAACCATAGGAGGTGGACAACAAGATGTGGATGACTTGACTGAACACCTGCTCCAAAGCCCAACTCCTAGTTCATTACCATTAGAAGAAGAAGTAAGGGAAACCTGGAACAACCATCCAATTAACTTATGCTTGGCCAATTCCAACCCACTCGGTGTCAAAACCATAGAATTCAGCCTAGAGAAAACCTTGAAAATTAATCCATCTCTTTCTGCTCTCAAAGAGGAAAAACTATGCAACATGTTAAAAGAAAACCTAGAAGCCTTCGCTTGGAGTTACAAGGAAATGAAGGGAGTACACCCCTTAGTGTTTTCTCACCACATATACGTCAAACAAGGTTGCAAGCCAGTCTGACAACCATAAAGGAGGATGAATCCAACTCTTAAAGATATAGTCAAAGAAGAACTACAAAAATTGTTGGATGCAAGATTCATTTACCCTATCTCCAACAGTGAGTGGGTCTCCCCTTTAGTGTTAGTTCCCAATAAAAATGGTAAGTGGAGGATTTGTGTCGATTATAGGGAGTTGAAAAAATCCACAAAGAAGGATCATTTTCCCCTACCCTTCATTGACCAAGTGCTAGACGACTTGGCAGGGAAAAAGTTTTTTTCTTTCCTAGATGGATTCAGTGGGTACAACCAAATCTAAATCTGCCCAAAAGACCAGGATAAGACCACATTCACCTATCCTTGGGGTACTTTTGCCTATAGGGTCCTTCCTTTTGGCCTATGCAATGCTCTTGCCACTTTCTAGAGAGCAGTCTTGAGTATTTTCGCCGAATTAGTACATGATGCGGTGGAAATTTATATGGATGACTTTACACCTTATGGTTGTGATTTTCAAGAAGCCCTGACTAACCTAGGAAAAGTACTACACAAATGCATTGAAATGAACCTGTCTCTCAGTCCTGAAAAATGTTAATTCTTAATGACTAAAGGGACCATGTTAGGTGATTCAATATCTCAGCAAGGAATGCAGGTGGAACCGAACAAAATAACCATCCTCTAAAGGGTCCCACCTTCGCAAAAGCAAAGAGGTGTTAGGAGTTTCTTGGGGTTAGTTGGATACTACCAAAGGTTCATAAAGGACTTCAACAAGTTGGCCTCTCCTTTATTTGGGTTGTTGGCCAAATATTCTGAGTTTATATGGTCAAAAAGTTGTCAAGAGGCCTTAGAAATTCTGAAGGGTAAGTTAACCACTGCACCAATTCTCCAAGGCCCAAACTAGGCCCTCCCCTTTCATATTCATGTTGATGCCCCACACAATGCCATAGGAGCAACCTTAGGTCAGGTAGAGGAAAAACTGCCATGTTCCATCTATTTTATCAATAAGAACTTGTCAAAGGCTGAGCTAAATTATACTATGACTGAAAAGGAACTCTTGGCTGTTGTGCATTCATTAAACAAATTTAGGCATTACATTACAAGCTATCAAACATTTGTGCATACTGACCATGCTGCAATCAAATATTTAATGAACAAACCAGATGTGAATGCTCGAATTATAATATGGTTTCTTTTATTACAACAATTTGATCTAACCATTATTGATAAGCCTGGTAAGGAAAATGTTGTTGCAAACTTTTTATCTAGGGTGAATCTGCCTGCAGGTGAAGAAGGAATGGTGGATGACCAGTTACCAGATGAGCACTTATTTTCTATTTCAGTTCTCTCCCCATGGTTTTCTAATATAGCAAACTATTTGGTATCAACATAGTTCCCACCAAACTTTCCCTCCAAAGAAAAGAGAAAGATAGTCAGGAAAAGCGCCCCCTTCACCTGGATTGGGGGCAATATTTTCAAACTTGTCCCAGATCAAATCTTGAGAAGGTGTGTAAGGGAAGAGGAAGTTTTTGACATCCTTCTGACCTGTCATGATGGGCCTTGTGGAGGTCACTTTGCAGCAAGGAGGACAACATTCAAAGTGTTAAAAGTAGGTTATTATTGGCCCACTCTCCATTAGGATGTGAAAAAGTACACTAGTTAGTGTGATCGGTGCCAGAGGATGGGAAAGCCCACTCCAAGAGATGAAATGCCCTACAGCCTCAAGTGACTTTCGAGCCATTTGACAAGTGGGGTATGGACTTCATTGGGCCTATCAACCCTCCTTATGGGCAAAACAATACATTATTGTGTGCACTGATTATTTGACTAAGTGGGTAGAAACCAAGGCAATCGAGGCAACAATAGAAAAGGAGGTGGCTAAGTTCCTAAGGGAGAATGTATTCTATAAATTTGGGTACCCTAGAGAGCTAGTCACAGACCAAGGCAGCCAGTTTACCTCCAACATGATTGAGGAACTGCTCAGCCATCACAAAATCAAGCATAGGACCTCCACTCCCTATCATCCACAAGCTAATGGGCAAATGGAGGTGACCAACAGAGCACTGGAGGGCATCTTAACCAAGGTAAGCAGAAACAGGAAGGATTGGGCATAGAGACTAGTTGAGGCCACCTGGCCTATAATACCACATGGAAGATCACCACTAGATTTATGCCCTATGATTTGATCTATGGGAAAAAGGCCTTGCTGTCCATTGAGTTTGAATATAACACATTGAGGATGGCAGCCCAACTATATTTGGACCTCAGTCATGCATAGAAAGAGAGATTATTCCAATTGAATGGCTTGGATGAATTTAGAATGCAGGGCCTCCTACATACAAAGATAGTTCAGCTTCAGAGGAAGATTTGGCATGATAAACATATTAAGGAGAAGCAATTTCAGGAGGGAGATTGTGCATTTTTATATGATTCTAGGTATAAAGACTTCAGGAGAAAGCTAAGGACAAGATGGCTCAGACCTTATGTTGTGGAAATATACCATGATAATGGTTCAGTGAAAATCAGAACTATAGATGAAGAAGCCATTCCATTGCTTGTTAATGGGCACCGATTGAAAATGTACAAGAGACCTTTATCAAAATAAGAGTTCATTGACGATATCAATAAGACAATGATGATGGTGGAGAAAATTCCAGCTCCTCCTTCATCAAGTCACTGAAAAAGAAAAAAAGAATAAGGACTCAGGTGAAAACCTCCATGACGCACCTGAGTCCCATCTTTGGGTTGAAAACATTGTGAGGCGGCCTAATGATGAAAAAAAAAAATAGAAAAAAGAATAAGAAGATCCCTGGGTGAAAAACTCCCTTAAGGCACCCAGGGCAAACTACTAGGGTGAAAACCTCTCTGGGGCAGCCTAGTTGTATTTCAAAAAAAAAAAAATAGAGAGAAAAGATAAAATTTTTATTTGCAGGTGGGCGAGAAAGACAGTCAAGGAGAAAAAAGAGGATCCAAAGGGAACCCTGCCTCACACATATTCATCTCCCCCACTCCTCACCATGCATCCCTCCATCATTTCTATCATTTTTCCACTCCATTGCTTCAATTTAGGTGAAGACTTTGTTTTCTACAAGATCCCCTGAAAACCTACAGGATGATCCTGTAGGAATTACAGTGGCCTGGAAAGCCTATAGGAAGCAATCTAAGGGCACATGGTAGGTTTGTTGAGTCCCTAAAATTCATCGTAGGCATGATATAACACCTCACCTCATCCACCATTATCATCCCTGCACTCACCATTCAAAACAAAGAAAGATCAGTTTCAACAGTCTCTGCTAGTCATAGAAAAAAGAGAAAAAAGAAAAACAAGGAGGAGTAAGAGCATTACCTAAGTGTCGTTTTCTCTACACACACTCCTACTCCCTCTGTCCACTCATTGCACCTCCTCACAGCCCCAACCAACAACATGATTAAAGAATTCTGAGTGAGAAGCAACTACAGGACATCTTGTAGGAAATCCTATAGCAGCCTATCCCACAGAATGCCAATCAACAACTACAGGTATTCACTAGGATGATTCAGGAGCTCAACAACAACAACAAAATCAAATCTTTAGTCATAGATACCTGCAAAAGATAGGAAAACATTAGTAGACAACAATAGGAGGAAGAAGAATGGCATGAAACAAATAAACAACGCAACACCTCTAATCTTCGATAAATTGCAGCATGGCGTTGAAACCACAGGTAAGTATCTCGCTCGCTCACTCATATGCATCATTTAATCAAAAGTTGTAAGGGTTATGAGATAGTTGGTTTATAAGTGAAAAGGTGGCCAGTTAACTTGGCCACCTTCATTCAGTCAGCACATGCAAACCGGGTGTCCTCTCACATGTGGCTGCAGTCAACTCAAAGGCAGAGGAGGAGTAGGACAAGAAGTGGTTAATTATGGATCTACAAGGTGGGAGCTGATTATGAAGAGTGGGAAATGATGAGGTGGCAGTGGGGACCAACGGTCCAAAAATGGCAATGTACCTCTGTTGCTAGCACACCAGCTCACCCCGAAACACCATAAAGGGAAATAAAACATCGTTTGCATGCATTAGTGCATTCCACCTCCTCGAAACTCCCTCACTCAAGTCGCTCTCATAACCCTGGCCACCCACTGGAAGCAAGGATCCATTGTTCTGCATAGGAATTCCGACAGGATACAATCTACAGGACACAGTGTACAGGATTAGTCTACAGGATACACATAGGTAGTCTACAGGATAGGCAGAGAAGAGTTCAAGAAGAAATATCATGGGAATTGTCCACTGCCACTGTTCTAAAGAGGTAGGCTCTAAAATTCCATCCCCATGTACAATCAAATGAACCAGAAATACTCTAAAATCTAGTGAATTTAGCAACTGTGAAAGGCGAATTCCATACATAGTTAACTTCATTTTGCTCCTGCATTTTAAAAAAATTGTGTCAACCCTCTCATTTTTTCCTCAAGCTTCACAAGAAAGATGACAGGGGGGTTTAATAGGAGAGAGCCCACCAACATTGTGAGGGTACAACTACACCTTGTTGACAGGGAAAATTTTCGCTATGCCAACAAGGGGAACTAACCTGATTACAGACCCCAATTAGATCTACTTTCGTTTGGAATGGCTAGTTCCGACGGGTTTTAAAGGATCCCGTAAACTGTTATATGTGTTGAAAGATTGCTTCTTGGAGGAAGACTTCAATTAAATCAACAAAAGAAACAACTAACCTATATGTATCAAATCCTATCTACACTAATTCTAACTACTTATGCTAGTCCTAGCTATTCTAATCTATCCCGTAGGAGCATAACAAAAGTAGGTTAAACATCATATATAGATTCCAAGTCCTAATGAATCAATTACTAGTTCACAGACGAACAAGGTTGTATTAAATCTTAATTGTAATCTAATTACTTATACAGGAATACACATTCCTTTCCATACAAATAAAACTTGCAACTGATGTTTAACAAGGTCTCAAATCAACAATCACTCATGAATTAACCATGGTAGCAAATCATATTTGAATAACCAAGACTAGTCACAAACTGTCTGCTATCAATATGCACAAAAACAAATCACATTTATATTTATGCTAGCAACAACATCTTGATTCTAAACACATGAAAGAAGAGGCAAATGAATCTGAAAAAGGCTCTTTCTTGACCAAACAGTCTTCTTTATTAGCAAATCAAAAGCTGTTCCGCCCCTTCGCATATCACATGGGATTCAATTTCGCTGACTGTCAATTGCAATTAGCGATAGGTTGGACCTGAAAAATATATATGTCACATTTAATAGTCCCGATGGGTCCAGTATATCGCGGTGCACCTTATATACAAGCCTTGGACTCTGCCAATTGTGATATGTGATGGGCTCCGGACCCGAAATAAATATGTGTTGCACTTAATAATATCGGCAGGTCCGCCATATCGCGGAACACCTTGTGTATGGGCCTCGGGTTCCGCCGATTGTGATTTGCGATTGGGGAGCGGACACGAAAAATATATGTTCCATGATTAATAATCCTGGCGGGTCCGGGGTATCGTGGAATGTTGAAGCTTGGGCCGATGCGCGGGTTGGTTGTGATATCCGATGCGACCAGAGACTTGATCGCATTGCAATTATTCATGAGAAGTAGGCCTTTTCCCTTGATCAATGCAACATGCGATATGGTATGTAATGAGCCGACCAACGATTGCCATAAGTGATAAAAGCATGCAAAATGTGTGAAGACCGAGGCAAGGTAGAAAAGGTAAGATTTATGTGCATGTGGAGTGTTTCTATTTCTAAAGCATTGCTTATAGAAATAAGGATGCGGTAGAAGGTTCATGAGGATTGAATAAGTCCTGATGAAAGATATGAATGAAAGGCTAGATCGGGTTACAAATGAATCCTGCTGCAGAGGTTTATTCAACGGGGGTCTTGACCATTAAGAATTGAAGATTTGACTCAGCACAAAGTTAAAATCCCTGAGATAAAAATAGATCATTCGGAGAAGTGAAAGATCAAACTTCTAGGGGACCCATTCAAATTGCTACAAGGGCAGGTTTTAATAGGGTGGTGGTTGTGGCCACAACAAATGGTGAACTGTTGGGCGAACTAGTTATATCTGTTTCCAAATAAACCTTGGATCAATATAACATCAGGGTGTTATGATAAAATTGAAATGCAAACTGTATAGATGGACAGGCATGGGTTCCACTTCAACATTAATTGCTTCAGGTGGGATAAATACAAGTAGCTTCAACTTACTGATTGGGTTTTGACAGGCATTCTCCAATGGTAGTATTATGGGATTTATTGACCTTCCTTTACTTGTTTTCTACTTTAAAAATCCTTTCGGGGCCATCATTGGTCTGCCAATACCTGTTTAGGTGTGTACCTCAGCTCTTTATTGCATCATCAAACTTGATGTAGATATGTTTATCTGCATTGTATGTAAGAATTTTAGTACTATACTTTCGTGTGATTGAATGGGGCACAGTCATGGATCATGCCATATTTTTAAATTACTTAAGCAAGGTTGGGTTTGCTATGTCAATTGGGACTCTGAGTCCAGCAACAGTCCCTACTCTAACCGGCTTCCCAAACAACCTGTCCTTCCAGATTGGCACAAGGACTCAACATTTCATTTTCTTTTACATAAGTCCTTCTAGTTTTAGGCACAAGGACTAGAGCACAATTGGATTTGCCACAGGATATATGACAGTGAGCTTAGCCCATGAAAGGAGGTTTACTTGTAGATGACAGGTATTGGAAAACTTAGTGTGGTGGACGGGACCAATGGAGAATAACTACAAACCTTACATGCAAGTATAGGCTAGGTCTGAGTGGGTTTTTTTTAAAATGTAGCGTTTCGCCATGCCAATCCAGCTGTGGTTACACATTTTTCGTTTTATAAAGATGCCCCTACATGCTCCAGGTATCCAGGTTATCAACAGATCCTACCTAGTTCCCAACAGATGCTAATGAGTGGCTTCAATTTAAATTCCACCGCTGATTTTCTAGTTCTCATAGGCTCATTGAAAGTTCGTTTGATTTGCAAGGTAACGATGAATTTAGGATCGACAGACTCATCAACAGGTTAATGAGGGAGGTAAAAGCTGAAGGTGGAGAATGAGGACAGTCTGAAGAGAGTCATAAAAGGTGAAAATGAGACCAGAGGACTGAAATCAGTTGGCTAAAAAGGACTGAAATTCAAAACAGAAGGAAAATAAACTTTTCAAAAAAAACAAGAATGGAAGGGATGAAAATATAACTAAGCTAACAGCAAAATAAAATGAATTCTAACCTACTCAGGAGCTATCCACCATGTGGTGGCTATTAGAAGTATCTATTAAGATGTTGGCCATTAACAGGGAGTTTTCAGTTTCTCCCTGTAAAGTTTTCAGTCTGTAAGTTCCCTGACCAATTTCTCCTCAATTTGGAACGGGCCCAGCCATAAGTGTTGTAATTTCGTGTGCTTACCTTTTGGCTCACTCAACTTGTCCCATTTCAAGATAGCTCTCCTATTTGGTAATATTTATCTCCTGCTAGATGGTGATCAAACCATCTCTTCACAATCATATGGTGATTTCTAAATTTATTCCTGGCTTTGTCTCTCAATTCCTCCAACCTCACCAGTTGGTTGATCCTTTTCTGAAGTAAGGCTGAAGGGGTCCCTCTCGAAGCTTGGGAGAGATATAAAGATGGAAGGGTAATTTTAGGAGGCAAGATGGCTTCTTGTCCATAGACGAGTAAGTATGGGGAGTTTCCTAATGCTACTTTTGGGGTGACCCTATTGGCCCAAAGGGCATTTGTTAGAGTGTTGTGCCAGTTCCTCTGGTTGTCGGCGAAAGATTTATGGATTATGCGGATGAGGTTTTTAGTTGAGGACTCTGCAACTCCATTTCCATGGGGGTAATACTTTGATGCATACCTTATGTGAATTGATTTATCAATAGCAAATTCAGTCAATTTCAGAGATCAAAAGTAAGAAGCATTGTCAAATATGAGAGTGTCAGGGATGACAAACTTGCTGATAATAAATTTCTCAATAAATGATATTACCTCGTCTTCGTTTACCTTCCAAAGCGAGATGGCTTCGGTCCATCTGGTGAAGTAGTCGGTTGCTGTGAGTATATACTTATGCTTCTGTGAAGAGTTCAGAGTGATCTCACCTATGACATCTAGGCCCCATTGCTGGAACAGGTGATAAATCATAACATCCCTGAGGGGAACGACTGGCTTTCTTTCTCTTCCTGTGGCAGTTTGACATACCTTGCATTTCCAAGTGTAGGCATGCGAGTCTCTGAACACTGTGGGCCAATAATATCCAGCTCTTAATATTTTGTGAGTAGTGGTCTCTCCGCCATAGTGACCACTTGTTGGGCCGTCGTGCATTTATTTTAAGACATGATCAGCATCATCCTTTTCCAAACACCTTAGCTAGATCCCATCATAATTTTTTCTGTATAATGTGTCGTTGGCCAAGTGATACTGATTAGATTTCAATTTGAGCGCTCTTTTTCATGATGCATCGATGTGTTCAGGAGATGATCCTTGTGTTAGATAAAAGCGTATGTCATAATACCATGGCTAAGGATCCAAAAGGACTTCCGACATTTCGCGCTCACACATCAACGTCTCATTAATCCATAGGGGCTCCTCCCTGAATGCTACTTGTGCATTTTGCATGCTTTGTGCTTCTGGTTCTTCGGACACCCCTTCTTTATCCCCTAAGGCTTATGCTGCTAGCCTACACAATCCCTGCCCTCAAACTATCTTCACTGGCTTAATCTCGAGGCCGAATTCTTGAAGTGCAGTTATCAAATTCCCTCTCTGTTCACCCATTTCTTTCTGCACGAAGAAGGCTCTTTCAGCTGGGTGGGGAAAAATTACTTTAGTCCTGGTCTTTAATAAATAAAGGCGGAAATGTTTTACAAGTTTAAAAACCGCAAAACCTTGTTTCTCCATGTCTGGGTAGTTCAATTCTTCTCCCTGAAGATTAGAGCTCATATAAGAGATAGGGAATTCATTGCCATCATCATTTTTTTGGGTGAGGATTGCGGCATATGAAACATTAGAAGCGAAAGTGTACAATAATAATTCCTTGTCGAAATTGGGACTGACCAACGCAGGAGCTTCTGCGATGGCCTCCTTAATTCGATGAAATGATTTCTTAGCTTCATCGCTCCACCTATACACAACATCTTTCTTCATCATTAGCTGCATGGGACACACTATTTCTACGAAACCTAAAACGAATTTCCTAACAAAATTAATTTTCCCGAAGAAAGATTGCATTGCCTTTTTATTTGCAGGGGGTTGTATTCTCATGATGGTCTCTATTCTTTCGGGATCAATAACAATCCCTTCTTTAGAGAGGATGTGACCTATTAGTTTCCCTTCTGTAATTGAGAAAACGCTCTTCTTGGGATTCAACGATATTTCGTATCTTCGACATCTTTAGAAAATATGTTTCAGGTGATAAATATGATCCCTTTTGTGATATGAATACACAGTAATGTCATCAATGTAAACCACTACTGATTTGTTAATCAACCCTCGGAAAGCTATGTCCATAGTTCTCAGCCCACATTAATAAGTCTGAATGGTATTTTGCGATATGCGTAAGTGCCCCATTTAGTGTTGAAGGCTGTCTTAAGCTAATCTTCATTAGATACCAACACTTGATTATATCTTGAAAACCCATCTAATAGGGACAACATTTCAGACCCAGAAACGCACTGAAGAATGTGTTCCATAGAAGGGACAGGATAGTTATCCTTTTGCGATGCTTTGTTCAGGTTTCTGAAATCGATACATAGCCTGATGTCTCCATTTTTCTTTCTTACTGGCATGAGATTGGCTACCTAGCGAGTGTGTTTTACTGGAAAAATTATTTTAGCATCCATCATTTTATTTAATTCTTTCTTCACCAATGGTTCCAGGCTGGGATGTATCTTGCGAAGCTTTTGTTGGTATGGCTTAGCATCCTTCTCCAATGGAATCACATGTTGCATAACGCTGGTATCAAAGGTTTTTAAGTCGCCATATGTCCATGCAAATACATCCTTGTACTCTTTAAACATCTTAGCAAACGCAACCCTTTCTTGTGGAGAGCATCTCAAGCCCAAATTAACAATTTTTGGGTCTTCTTTGGTTCCAAGGTTGATCGATTCATACTTCATGGATGAGCTATGCGTTTTTCAGTTAGTTGGCTTCTTGAATTTATCATGTAGGTCATACAAGTGGTCCATCTTGACAACTGACTTGGGAATTATATTGGATTGATCTTTTTCCCCATCTTCCCTCTCATTCATAAGCCTGTCATGCTCTTTTTCATCAATGACTGCATTTTTGAATGTCTTCTCGTAGTGCAGGAACTCAAGGATTTTCTCGTCATCTTCGAAGACCTGCCAATTTGAGATATTATCAGGCATAGATGGTCTGAAAATCAATTCAACATAATATTTATTCTTGTTTAATCTAAGATCAGGAAAAAGTTTTGAAGCCATACTAGCCATCATATCGGCATCTTGGTTTTTGCCTCGAGGTATGTATGTGATATTAAAAGAATCAAAATTGTCAATTAAGCTCCATACCTCATGTTGGTATTTTACCAGGTGTGGCGAATTGTAATGTATCCTTTTCCTTACCTGGTCGACAATTATCTGTGAGTCACCAAAAACTTTAAGATTTTTCACCTTCATATCAATGGATTTCTTCAGGCCCTACAGCAAGCCTTCATATTCTGCCATGTAGTTGGTGCATGCTAACTCCAATCGGCCGGCCATCGGATGTTGTTTCCCTTGCGGGTCAATGAGAATGCTCCAAGTACATGCACCTTGAAGGCAGTTAGAGCCATCAAAATAGAGTGTCCAAAATATAGAATCTAATGTTACATCAATTGAACTGCTTTCTACGAAATTAGTCCTATCATCTACTATAATACATGATAATTCATCAGTTGGATTGTAGGGGAGAGCTTCCAACTGTGTGTTTGTCACAGTTTCTTCAACTGTCTCTGCATGGAATTCTCTGAAACAGGTTTCGATGGCACAAATGTCGAAACTATAATTCCCAAGGATAGAGTTGGTAAACATTACAGGTTCATTAGGGCCATTTAGTTCCGTCACCACATACTTCATGTATCTTTCTCGATCAACCCTCAGCATATCACCTTTTCCCTTCTGAGGCAGCAAGAGATGGGACCAATCAGTTGAGAAATATCCATTCAGTTTTGCTGACCAGTCCCTACTAAGCAACATTCCATAAGCCTCGGGTATGTCGACTACAACTATATCAATGACTTGTGTGTATTGTGGTTTAGTAGCCATCCGGATCAACACACCTTTCAATTCCCTTACTTTCACATTTGTCTTGTCCAATTGAATAATTTGAGTTCTAGTTTTCTTGGGTATCGCATGAACTCTTTTAGCAACAACTTAAGGCATCACAGTGGATGAGGCACCTGTGTCTACCAAGCAATTGTGTACGTCCATGTTGAAGATTTCAAATGTGATAAGGAAAGGGGGAGTCATGGATTTTGATTTCCTTCCTCTCATGGCTGCACTGACATCTTGGGGGCTTCGATTCATTTTAGATAGAGTGGCTTCCATAGCTGATGGGGTTTGGACTATACTGGGGGTACTAATAGGTATGGACGCTGACTTCTTGGTTTGGCTACTAGGGATGGTGGGAGTTTTGAAATTCTGTTCATTCATAGCTTTCAAAAGCAAGTCTCTTTGCTGCGTTAACTTTAACAAATCGAAGTATGTAATATTAGCTCGGGATTTCTTAAGATCATCCACAATACTGTAATCAATGTTATAAATAGGGTAGGGCAGAGTAAACATACATGTTCTTCCATTCTTATATGGGAGTTTACCATTTTGAGTCACCTTCATTGCAGTCAGAGATGTATTATCTTTCTGTGGATAATTCACAACTGGAGTACTCTTGGAATCACCGCTAGGTCTACCCTTCTCAACAAGAACTTTAGGGGCAGATGCCTTCAAAGGGAAAACATCTTTATTTTCCTGGTTTACAGGCTTCATCACACCCGCAAGTGGCCCTTTACTTTGTGTGTGGATTTCTGCCGTACTAACTCCTTCGTCATCATCATTCTCATTTGTATAGAAATCCCATAGTACATTGATTTGAGATTCTTTGTCCAAGGGCTCTTCTACTTGGTATTCTTCCTCATTTTCTTGTTTTGGCTCCAGATCCACTATAGGTTATTCGTTGTTAAGGAGCGATCCGATAAGAGCCAACTCTTCCATATTTAAGTTCCCTTCATTGGGTGGAGCAGGCAGTGCAAGTTGACCATGACTTTTTTTTGTCTTCTTACGATAGAAAGGTTTGAAATATTTTCTGTTGTTATGAACTCCTCCATTCCCACTTGTACTCTCTCTAGAATTCCTTTTCATATCGATGACTGTGTTTGTCAATTTCTTAATGACCCGATGCAAACCTTCCACATTTGTGGTATCCTTTTCTTTGATTTCAGCCCCTTTGTTATCACTCCCATTATTCTTCTTGGAAGATTGAGAGGCTTTCTTTCCTTCGGTTGTATGATGACATGCTGTGAGACTGGTCATTTCATTCTCGACTTTTCTCGCTTCATCGATAACACCTTATAAGGTTTGTGCATTACTCCTTTTGACCCATGTTGCAGTAGGGATAGGGAGAGCAGTGATGTAGTATTCCATGAGCACCTCCTCAGTAGGTCTAACGTTAGCTGGGATTCTGTTGAACAAAGTGTTGAACCAGATGTTAAAATCCTTGGCCTTTTCTTTGGTTTCCATTTTCAAACGGGATAGTTCTAAAACTAAGGCCGCAGGTGTTTTGTCATCACCAAAGTTGTCTAAAAAGGCCTCTTGAAAGGTGACCCATGAGGTGATTGATCCTATTCTCAATCTAAAGTACCATGTGGAGGCAGCACCAATCAGAGTAAAAGGGAATAAGCGACATACTACATCTTCATCGGCTACCCCCAACATGCACACGACCAGGAAGAAAGAGTGAATATGGTTATCAGTGGTGACTCCCCACTCATGGTTGAATTTAGGCAGTACTCTTTCTGCATTCTTGGGTAAGGGATGCTGCTACCCAGGTACTGCTATGGCATCCTAAGCGAGCCAGGGAGGGAGTGCTCCCGGAGGAGGT
Source organism: Pinus tabuliformis (assembly GCA_031772625.1). Taxonomy (NCBI): domain Eukaryota; kingdom Viridiplantae; phylum Streptophyta; class Pinopsida; order Pinales; family Pinaceae; genus Pinus; species Pinus tabuliformis. Next base: position 60,296,677 of record CM062813.1, on the reverse strand, counting down.
GGGAGTTGGTTCCCACCCGGTTGAAGTTGATTCCCACCTGGAAGAGGAATGTTAGCCATATTATGGACAGGGAGGTTCAGGTTGAAGGTTTCTTCGAGGCATTCTTTATTAGGATTTCCAAAATCGGGCCAGGGATTACCTTCAGAGAGTGTATCCTCAGGAATTTATTCCCAAGGAGTGTCGATAATTTGCAAGGACTCTAACACAATATCTTTAAGAGACGGGGTTGTAGATGTATCTTCATTTATGGAACAAATCCTTGGCTTTCTTTTAGTTGTCGGAGGTAAAGAGTGAAAGATGGGGAGCTGAGAGAGGGAATGAGTGTAAGCTCGAATAAGTACTCTGACTGGTTGTTTTTGAGTGACAGGATACTCCCACAGTGTCTCTTTTTGGGTGACCCAAGCATGAGACTTAGAGGGAAATCTGTTTCTTCAAAATGAGGCTTTTCCAATGGGAGGAGGGATCTTTTCGACCTTTACGATCCATGCACTAATATTTTCAAATCCATGCGTGACATTTATAGATGAAATCATAAAAGGCCATGGACGATGTTTCAAGCCCTCCTTCTAGCACCAATTTGTTGACAGGGTGAATTTTCGCTATGCCAACATGGGGAACTAACCCGATTGCAGAGCCCAATTAGATCTACTTTCATTTGGAATGGCTAGTTTCGACGGGTTTTAAAGGATCCCGTAAACTATTATATGTGTTGAAAGATTGCTTCTTGGAAGAAGACTTCAATTAAATCAACAAAATAAATAGCTAACCTATATGTTTCAGATCCTGTCTACACTAATTCTAACTACTTATGCTAGTCCTAACTATTCTAATCTATCCTACAGGAGCATAACAAAAGGAGGTTAAACATCATATATAAATTCCAAGTCCTAATGAATAAATTACTAGTTCACAGACGAACAAGGTTGTATTAAATCTTAATTGTAATCTAATTACTTATACAGGAACACACATTCCTTTCCATACAAATAAAACTTTCAATTGATGTTTAACAAGGTCTCGAATCAACAATCGCTCATGAATTAACCATGGTAACAAATCATATTTGAATAACCAAGGCTAGTCACGAACTTCCTGCTATCAATATGGACAAAAACAAATCACATTTATATTTATCCTAGCAACATCATCTTGATTCTAAACACATGAAAGAAGAGGCAAATGAATCTGAAAAAGGCTCTTTCTTGACCAAACAATCTTCTTTATTAGCACAATAAATCAAAAGTTGTTCTACCCCTTCACATATCACATGGGATTCACTTTCATCGACTGTCTATTGCGATCAGCGATAGGCCGGACCTGAAAAATATATATGCTGCATTTAATAGTCCCGACGGGTCTGGTATATCGTGGTGCGCCTTATATACAAGCCTTGGACTCCACCGATTACGATATGTGATGGGCTCTAGACCCAAAATAAATATGTGTTGCACTTAATAATATCAGCAAGTCTACCATATCGTGGAACGCCTTATGTATGGGCCTCGGGTTTCGCCGATTTTGATTTGCGATTGGGGAGCAGACACGAAAAATATATGTTCCATGATTAATAATCCCAACGGGTCTGGGGTATCATAGAATGTTGAAGCTTGGGCCGATGCGTGGGTTGAAAGTGCCGATTGCGATATCCGATGTGACCAGAGACTTGATCGCATTGAAATTATGCATGAGAAGTAGGCCTTTTCCCTTGATCAATGCAACATGCGATATGGTATGTGATGAGCCGACCAGCGATTGTGATATGTGATAAAATCATGCAAAATGTGTGAAGACCGAGGTAAGGCAGAAAAGGTAAGATTTACGTGCATGTGGAGTGTTTCTATTTCTAAAGCATTGCTTATAGAAATAAGGATGTGGTAGAGGGTCCATGAGGATTGAATAAGTCCCGGTGAAAGATATGACTGAAAGGCTAGACCGGGTTACAAATGAATCCTGCTGTAGAGGTTTATTCAAGGGGGGTCTTGACCATTAAGAGTTGAAGATTTGACTTGGCACAGAGCTAAAATCCCTGAGATAAAAACAAATCATTCGGAGAAGTGAAAGATCAAACTTCTTGGGGACCCATTCAAATTGCTACCAGGGCAGGTTTTAATAGGGTGGTGGTTGTGGCCACAACACACCCCTAGGTGCTTGTAATCTTTAGAAGACACAACTAGATGGGTTTTTTCGAAAAATTCACAGGGTATGATGATGAGGTGGCTCAAGAATTTGCTCACTCCCTCACTCCACACAACAGAATCCATGCCACTATTTAGGTTAGAGGCCTCACTATAGATCTCACCCCAGATCTCATCAGTAGGGTCACCACACTTTCCCTAGGAATTCCATGGAGAAAAGAAGACAAAGGAGACAGTCAGGTGGCAAAAAGGAAATTCGTTTTAGAAGGTGAAGAACCCACATAGGATAAAAATGGAGTAAGAAGGGACAGTCTGCCATACCCATGGAGTGAGGTGGGCCACCAACTCATCAAATATATCTCATGTGAGGGTATATATAGTGTTGTTTATGGCTACCATTTCAGGATCCTTGAAGAATTAAGATTTGCGGTAGAAACAACAGTTCACCAAAGACTCAACATACCCTATTTCTTGAGGCAATCACTCATAGCTCTAACAACAAAGTAAGGGAAGGGAATTCCCAACAATTGGATCACCATGGGTTGATTAGGATCCTCATTGAGGATTCCCTCCAAAACCTTAGATTCCCTATAACATGGTCAGTCTTTAGAGACTTGCCAGCTGAGGATGACATCAAAACCCTCACTTATGATGTTAGTCCTTCTTTCAGTGAGGAGGAGGCAAAACATGAAGAAGAAGATACAAAGCTAGATAAGGATGAAATGTATGAGGAAGGAGATCAAACAGAGGAACATGATAAAGTAGAAGAAGAGGAGGGATAAGAGAAGGAGGATGATGGTGAAACATAGGAGGAAACTGAGGAAGAAACTGATGGAGATGAGGAAGAAGAAAGGAAAAACAGAGATGAAGAAGGCATTGAAATAGAGGGGAAGGAACACAAGGAGGGGTCACCTAGGGTGTCCCCAGAGGCCATTGAGAGAGAGGCAACAACTGTCCTCACTGCTCTTAGTACCCCAGTCAAGAAAAAATGAAAAAGGAGGAAAACCCCCCTATATTTCAGAACAAGAGAGAGCACAAGAATCAAACAAGTGAAGCCACAAATATCAATAAAAATTCCTATTGAGATAGAAGATTCCTCTACTCAAAGAGACAAAATGCCTTCCCCTAAGTCACCAATCACATATATAAGGAGGCCTAATAATAAATCAACTTTCTCAAAGGGTAAGGCAATCCTACAAGATCCACAACAAATCCTATAGGATCCACAACAAAACCTACAGGAAGCAAAAACAGTCCTACAGGATTCTCTGCTGAAACTACAAGAAGCACAAAAATTGGAAAGAAAGGTAGGGGAGAAGCAAGAAACAAAAGAAGAAGACCCAGAGACAAAGGAACCAACCCCCAACATAACCTAGACTCCTATTACCAGTTTATTGAAAGAGGTGTTCGAGCCTAGATTGACCTCGGGCTGAAGGGAGGCAATCCTAGGATAACCACAAACAACGCTTAACTTGGTAGCTAACCCTACTAGGTCGGGAGAGGGCTCTCTCCTTGTCAATCTCAGTTTGAGATGACTGAATTGAATATGGATTTTAGGCTAGGTATAGTAGCTCTAGGGTTTTTGGTTGATTTTGAAGGTTTTGTTGCTGGATCAAATGGAGTAGGCAGCTTTGGGTCCGGGAAATCAAGTCAGAATTAGAGGGTGTTCTGTGGGGTGAGGTAGGTAGGTGTTTTGGCACTTGAGATTGAGTGTGATGGTAAGTCTAAGACTGGTGAGGGGTTGAGGAGGGCATGCAAAGGTCATGAATCCTCTTCAAACAGTAGAAAATGTTGGATACCTATACCAATAGGTTTCATATTTCATGATTGGCCAAGGAAAGTCCAAATATGCTCTGCTTTGATATCACAAAGATCCCATATTTCCTAGAGAACAAGAGGTGTGTAAAGTGTTTCAAATATTGATGACCTTATTTCAAATTTTGATGGATGGTCCAAAAGTTTAATCTGGATCATGCCATGTTTAAATTTTCTGTTGTAGAATAGAGAAAGGAGTCTGTCCAAACTGCTTAATCTTGGCAGACAACTAGTTTAGGTAGAGAAGAAAAGGATCCCAACAGCCTAATCTGGGACCTTGGAAGAGATAAGGGTAGAAGTAGATAGAAAAGAATAAAGAAAAAGCCAAAGAAAAGAAAAGGCAAGTAAGGGTTTGCAAGTCCAAGTGCACCCTCCAATGGAGAAACAAAAAATGCTAGGAAAATAGCTGGGTAAGTAGTTGTGGTTGCAGAAAGGGCATTTTCACCATTGCACATATGTCAAAAGATGTATTGCCAAGGCAAAATCTATCAATGGACAAAGTGGTCAATTCCATCAAATTGCAGCAAGGAGCATGACTAACCTCCCTTTCCCTTTCATTTCATTATTAACATTCCCTTTTCAGCTGAGATTCATGGAGAGAGATCATGGTTTTATGGTGGTTCTTGTTCATACAAAGGCCACATTTCTTGTCTAAGATCTTTTCATTTTGATCTACTCTCAAAACTAAATCAATTTCAGATAAACTCAGTAAGATCCCCTCATTTGCCCCTTTCATTCATATTAACCTCTAATTCTACTATATAGCTCCCCTATCTTACCCTTCCCCTAATAATATTAACACTATGGTGTATAAAGCCCCAAATTCTATAAATACTCCTCCCCTTGGCATTATAGCCATATGTTCTTCAAAAGGAACCAAAGTAACCTCTGGTTACCTTGGTGAACCTATCACGTCCCATTCCCCCTTGCTACAAGCTAACTTGCTCCTCAAACCACCATTTGCATTGAAAAAACCCTTATAAACCCTCTTTTACCCTTAAATCCTTGCAAAAATTACCCAAAGTCTAAAAAACCCGCCTCTGGCACATTTCCAAAAGGTTAGCGCGCAGTTTGTTTTAATGGAAAACATTGAAAAACCATCAAAAAACCCACAACCCAAAGTTTTCTGCCCGCGCATATATTCCGAGCACATTGTTGCTCCGCCCACCGTCGGATCAGGTCCCGAGGATCCGACGATCCGCAGCAATATCGGAGCGGCCCCCATGGTGGTCCTTTACCGCCCGAGAAAGTGACGTTGCGTCACGTCACGGGCAGGCCACGCGTCAAACGATAAGGGCTCTCGGAGCCAGGCCTGACACTTTCAGCGCCGTACCCAGACCGCCCCGAGAGACCGTAGCGGCTAAGACTTAACCGTAACCGCTATGGTCCTGACCGCCAGCTGCCCTCCTATGTCATATTGCCACGTCATTTCTGCTTATCCTTTTGCCGTTGATTGGTCCACCTCGCTGATGACATGGCTGCCACCTCATCGCCCCCATGGACCAATATCTTACCGCCACGTCACCCGATGACGTCAGCTGACGTCACTTGACCTTGACCCGCCAATGACGTCATGCTGACGTCATCACTAAAAAGTGCCAAAATGGTAAAAAGGTCCATATTAACCCAAAAAACCGTGTTTTTCTCACTTTTTACTCCTGTCGCTACTTCGGCTCTGCATGGCTGTTTACGTCCAAATTTTCGCCAACCTGCTCAGTTAACCAAGGCGACCTCCAGAGCTCCAACCGTGCATGCCCATGCAACCTCTGTTCATCAATTAACAGGTATTTACCGCTTGCTGCCCTCCATACGCCTGTTATTGAAATTAAAGTTACTCAGAGGGCTAAGGAGACCTTAAAAATTATATTTTCACCGGCCATTTCCCTCTGCACATCCACATTTGCAACTGTGAAGTCCAAAAACATCAGCCGAGCCTTAATACCTGTAATTTCGCTCAAAAACAACATTCACTGCGTGTTCCCGGCAAATTTCTTGTTAAACTCAATTCACCCGCTAAAAGAGGACATAGTGAGACCATAGAGAAGCCCTGCTCCTGAAACAAACAGTATTTCAACTGCTGTTGTGTAAATTCCTCCTCTGGTATCTGAGATACAAACTGTTTTTACAGAAAATCACTTCTATTCTATGTTGCTTCCATTAAACCATCCACCTACAATTGTTGAACCTTGAAGAAGATCATGGAGACTCCCATTGCTCTCAACATCAAGCCCCTCAATGCCCCTCACCAGGAATTGGAGTGGAAAGCCCTGGGAGATATGGATTACCAAATGCTGGACTGGTTTCTTATGGGCTCCAAGTATAATATCCAGATGCTGAATGAGTTGAAAGCCCAGCACCTGAGTGGAGCAGACATCTTGGGGATTTGGGACTCAAACCTGCCAATCTACAACCTCCCCCAGGTAAATCCTATGCCAGAGTTGATATACAGCTGCCAGGAATGCTATGACCCAAGCCGAAGAGCTGTCATTAGCCCCTCAGGCTTAGTTTTGTTCCAGATCACCTCAGAGAGCATTAATGAGATGCTGCACTTCCATACTGCCAAGCAATTGACCCCCCTCAATATGCAGAATTTGATAAAGAAAGGGAGCAAGCTGTCAAGCGACCAACTCATTAAAATCAATCAGCTGTTTGTAAAACCAGGCTCTGAATCTGTCAGAACTCCTCCTATTGGATATCAGTACTTGAATGAATTGGGCAGGATGTTAGTGGATTTGATCAGCTATGCCCTAGGATTCAAGGGAATGGAGGATGTGGATGAAACCATAATAGCAATGCTGTCTCTATTCTCTCCTGGTAAGCCCCCAGCTGTGCATTATGATTATGCTACATACATTGCAGATAAAATCCATGACCAGTTTATGAACTTAAAGAGAGAAAGACTATTCAGGTATACCTCATACATATACCACCTCTTCTTGTTTTATCAACCAGCTACCTTCTCTTTTCCTTTGAAGCAACTCAATGCCCAAGGAAATCCAAGATCAGTGGTGTTCTGGACCTCTGTCTTTCACTATACATCTGTGTCACCTTACACATACAATGAGTTCATTGACTTATTCATTTATCCAGCCATGACAGTACTGCAGGGCACTCCTCCTCCTAGACTAACTGATGACATGAGGAGAATTCTCCATTTGAATAAGTCCTACAGCATTGGTAATTGGTACTTCTACCAAAACCACACAGTCATCAGAATATATGGCTGTGAGTTGACACCTTTTAGATTGCCAAGGTATGTCCCCATGAGGCTTTTTGCCTTGGAATATTTCAGACAGTTTGGCAACTCAGACTACCTGCATTTTCAGAGCAAGAACAAGAAGTCACAGCTAAAGGTGAGGAGCCAGCTGGGTCCTTTCCTATATAACAGAAAAGAGGAGGGATGGAAAGAGGCAAACACTATCCTGGAAGGCCTCAGACTGCAAACTAGTTTTGAATGGATACCCTATGACCCCAATCATTTTGTCTCCCTCAGGAGGATAAAATACAAATTGGGTGGTTATGCACACAAGAGACAACCTGAGATTGAACAGTATGCCAATGCCTTAAGCTGGGAAGAGGGTACCTTAGAAGAAGAAATAACTGCTGAAGAGCTTCTAGAAAGAGAAGCTAGAAATATACAAAAGCAAGCTGACTTGGAAAATTGTGGACAGGTTCCTCATTCATACAGAAGACAGCTTGGAGCAGCTACTACATCATCAACAACACAGCAGCAAGCTGCCGAGAAGGCACCACAGACAGCAAGCAAAGATAAAGGGAAGCAGGTGGAACAGCCACCTCCATTGACAGAAGAACAAGTGGAGACATTGCTACAACAGCAAGAAGAGATGGAACAGCAGGAACAAGGGCAGCAGCAAGAAGAAGTGCCACTTAAGGAACAGCAACCCTTGCAGCAAGAAAGGGTGATTGACATTCCTAGTTCCACTGAGCAACAGGCTCAGAATATAGTGCCTCCTGGGGCAGAAACTACTTTTGATGCCTCGGTCCTCCAAACCCCACAAAAGGAGGACTTAACCAGGAAAAGAGATAGAGAGACTCCTCTGACTTCATCCATCAATCAGGGAGAGAAAAGACAAAGATTAAATGACTTTCCAGAGGATGACATAGCAATAAGACAAGCAATGGGCATGGGCCCACCCAGCCGAGAAGTATCAGCCAGTTCATTCCAGCATGAACATGATAGAGCTATGGGAGGGGAGGTCAGCTCCTCCAGCCAGCACAAAGAAGGACAGGTAAGCATCAAACAGCAGTTTATCGACATTAAAAGGAGGAGTGATCCTATTAAAGTACAGTTGTACAATCATTTGCTGAACTTGGCTCCCACCAATCAGCAAAGACTCATGTCTGCCTTTGATGTAAGTGAAGGCAAAATGATCATGAGTCATTTCATGCCCACAACTCTGCACCCCCAATCTACCTCGGATTACCTAAGGACCAACATGGAGGTTCTGGCCAAAGATATACACCCTATGGATAAAATCGAACTGCATAAACAAACTGGTGAAATGGTGTATGCCTCCTTGGCAGATGAAACATTGGAAAACTACAAATTGAAGAGCAGCCTTGATAATACAGCCTCTCAGCTGGAATTGGAGAGGGCATCATCACAAGCCAAGGACAACAGAATCAAGTCCTTGGAGGATGTAATTATAGAAATAGGACATGATCCTAAAGATGTTAAAGGCATCCAAGAACTGTTGAAGATAAGGGATCAAGACATGGCTGCCTTAAGAAGGAAAATCAAGCTCCCAGCCACCATCCATCCTCAAACAGATGAAGTTGCTCAGCAAAGGCTAGAAAAGGATGCTACGGATTTGATGATATCCTTATACAAGGAGCTGGTTCGGACTCAAGACCAGCTAGGACAATCAGAAGCTGCAAAGGCAGCATTACAGACAACATTGAAACAGAGAGAAGAGGGCCAAACTTCCCAGCCCCCTCCGGAAGTAATCAATCTTGAAGAAGCTCCTCCAACAACTACTCTTCCTCCTCAGCAGACAGGGACTACAGCACCATCTACAGCAACAACCACGCCAACAACAGAGCAGACTCCTAGTCTGGATATGCAGAAGCTGCAAGCTGAGATCCGAGTTCTTGAATCCCAAATGAAAGAGCTTGATGAAGTCAAAAGGTCTTTGACTAAGGTCAATGAAAGATTTGATAAGAGCAAGCAGAGTGAGGCTGCAAAGGAAAGAGAAATAAAAGCTCTAAAAAAGAGAATAGCTGAACTAGAAAAAGAGCTTGCACTAGAAAAAGTAACAGCAGAATTAAAAGCAGTCCTCTGGGGCAACATTGGTCGATCCATCACCAATCAATGGCAGTATATTGAAACTATGGATGAGCAAATAGTACTCATCACAAAGGCAAACAAGGAAATACACAGAGCAAGGGCAAGCCTTGGCCACATGCCAGATGCTGCCAGCAGAATGATCAATATTTTAAATAACAAAACTAGCTCTCAACTAGCTACCATGGGAATTAATAACAGGACTGAAACAATCTCAGTAGTTAAAAGAGTCCTGACACTAAGAAGCCTAGTTGGAACACTGGAGAGGAGAACACAGGACATGCAGACTGAAATCAACAAATTCCTGGACAGATTCCTGGCATTACAGAACAGAGGCCTCCCCAGCATATTAAGCAGTGTAGGAAGACTGCTTACCCTGGAAAATTACATCAAAAGGGTTGATGCCCATGCTGCAGCACAAATTGCAAAACAGCCCAGTACCTCAGCAGAAACAGGGCCAGCATCAGGGCAGAATTTGTATGATAGGGTGGATAACCTGTTTTTTATTATGAATGAAATTGATCACCTGTTTGATGCACCACCAAATTTCTTTAAGTATACAGAAGCAGATGAGACTATGGGGGCAATCATAAATCACCAATTGCCCACACAATAAGTATGGAGGAATTTGACACAGATAATCTTATCAGGCCAGAACCTATAGCGTTAATTTTCTCCAGTTTACGAACAGTCATGCACAGGCAGAATTTTGGTGGATAACTCCACAAGGAAAAGACAGATGCTGAGCCAACTCGGCAGGGCTATTTACTCACCACAGCAGAAATCACAATCACAGGTGGCAGACCCAAAATACAACGCACGAGCCATAAAGTCGGAGTCTCCAGCATTTGATCAAAGTATCCCGACCGACTTAGCAGCTCCCAAAGGCCAAAATATCTTCTGACAGAACATCAAGACGCCTTTATTTTGTATTCAATGCTGTAATAAATTTCTGATAGTAATATCTCAAAAGTTGGTGAGAACATTAAGTCTGAGATAACTTAGAACTCAAATATTTTTGTAAAATCGTATGTATATATTCGCCCCTCACTGAAGCTTAAGGGGTTGTTGTTATTTTCATTTTGGGCATCTCATTTGCTGTAAAATTCTCAGAGAAATAATACAAAGGGTGAATGGAATTTCCGAAGCTTGGCGTACCTTGATGCATTGTGATGAATGGTGAATGTTGCAGGATTCCAGAGTGTTTCATAAAACAATAAGTCTTTCTTAAATCTCTGTGTTACATGTTTTCGAGTCTTTTGTTCTCTTTTATTGTTTAAATGTTTTACACTTAATAGCAAAGTAGAAGAATAGTTCCAGGATTTAATCACTGATTACCCTGAACTCAATCTGAGCTATTATCCATGTTTTCTTCAGATACAGTGAATGAAGTGTAATTCTTAATTGCTGCACTTTAAAACTATATCTTTTACGGTGATAGACATTCCCAGGGATTCAAGTTTGCTCCTGAGACATCTATCCGTTTCTCATACCTAGTTTGGTGGAAATACTTAAATACTTTAGTGAAAATTCTTAATTGCTTTCACTGGTTTTTTCACCTATTTGTGTTATAAATCAAAAATTTTGTTGTATGAAGTATCCAAATGGCCCTGTAAGTTTCACCAATTCACCTCAAGGTTTCTGGACACCTACAGCCATAGACTCCATTGCCCAATGATATTTGACTCTTTGAACATTATATCACAAGACCTGAAAGAAAATCTTCAACCAAAACCTAAACAAAACCTGTGCATAATACCTAGCCTAAAACCCTATCATAACAGATACAAATCATAAAGAGAGAGCCCTCTCTGATCACAGTTTGGCTAGAAACAGTGATCAAAAGATTGGTTAGTGGTTACCCCGGCCGTATTCCCTTGGGAATCATAGGGAACAACCTGGGTGTTAACAGAAAACATTAAAAACTAAATGTATTCCCAAGGCAGAGCACTGATATCAATGTATTCCATCTATCTATCTTGATTCATTTAGTTAAGAAGAAAGAAATAGATGCTAGCACCTATAACACATGAGAGAAACTGATAACAAAAGGGAGAAACAATGCCAAGACACATTAACACAAGAATCCCACAAAAATAGCTACAAACCCTGGTTTATTTCCTTGCCAAACTGCTGTAGTGATGTACAGTGAAGCTCAAAGCATCCACAGGAGTCCAACCTTTACAAATGACTAAGAAAATACATAATATAGGCACCAAAACAATTGTGCTATCAATGAGGGGTCGAATGCATGATAAGAGGGGTGGTTTCAACCATATCTAAACTAAGAATAGGAATATCGACAATGGAACAACTTGCCTCTAAAACCATGGAAACTGATTCATTCAACCCCAAACCACCTAAAAATGATGAATCTACCCTCAAGAGTCATTTTGAAATTCCATTTACATACCATAACATCATTTACATTCATATATTCATCCAAAAGGAGAGCAAAATTCAAATTATAGAGAAACGAGGCGAAATTTTGATTTTTGAGCAAAACTGGCAAATTTCATCCTAGGCGCAACGCCTCTGATCCTATGCGCAACGCTTTTTCCAAGCCAATGTTCGTGGCCTTCCCCTTAACCAAATTGAGACCAAGATGGCTTGTTGGAAAGGTCTACCTATCTAGTTTTTGGAAAATCTTTAATTTTGGAATTTGGATGTCATTTGCCCCCTCAAAAGTTGAATCTCCCAAGACTGCTTCCTGTGTGCTCAAAAAGTGGTAGAGAGGTCATTTTTTGATGGTTTTTTGGCCTTTAGGTGACCAAGATTTACTCCAAATTTGATGAAACTTTCTGGGTTTGCTTATTTTTTTATGCTGAATCCAAAAATGCAAACCATTCTCCCAAAAAGTGCCCCAGTCAAAATCGCACCTATTGGGATTTCCTGTGTTGCAAAATTCAAAATTTGAAAATTACAAAATTTTACCAAAATTGTCCCAAAATTGGCACAAGGCACCCTCATGCACTACTTTGATGAGCTAATGAGGCATCAGCTAGGATTTCCAATTTTTTTTGCTCCTTTTTGCTTCTCAAAGCCTTCCTTAGTCTTGCCTTAAGCTTCCTTATCCTTATATTACATATCTTGTTCCAGGTCATATAGTGATAGGTCATGTGGAGAAGCATTTTATTTTCTTTATTGGCCTTCTCAAGCAGTTTCTCAAGGTGTATTTTCACCCTTTCTAACCAAGTTTCTCGGTCATTTTCAATTTCTTGCTCAATGGAGGTCATCTTGACCTTTGCCTTCTTTGCCTCTTACCTCTCTTCTTTAATCATTTGCAATTCCATGATAACTTGCTTGTCAGTTAATTTCTTGTTTTCCCGCTCAAGGTAATTGATGATCCACTTTTCCCTTTCTAAATTGACTGACAAGGCTCGAATGTCAGCCTCTTATTTCTTGATGGTGCCCTTAGTACTTTGAGTCTCCAAATCAATGACATCAATTCCCTGTGCCTCCTCATGAACAACTAGGTCAAAGTCCCTCTTTTACTCATCACTAGGATCCTCCTTTTGCATTTTTTATTTGGCTTTACCTTTGTCCTTGCTATTCTGCCCAACATGTACCTATTTTGCTGAAGAAGAAGGCAAAGCCCCTTCCACTCCTTGTGGAGATAACATTTTCCTGTGACCTATAGATGAAGGCGAGGCCCCTTCCATTCCTTGTGGAGATAATACTCGCCTAGCAGTTCGAAAAAGTCTCCTAGTGCCTTTCTCATAAGTAACAAACATTGGCACTTCAACAGTTTCAGCTTCTTTGACTTGTTCATGTCCTGAAGGTTCACCTTCCTCCTGATGCACTGATGAAAATATTTGGGGGCCTTTGAACACCTCATGAGAAATGAAGGTTTCCCATGGTATATTCAGTAGATTCAACTGATGTAAGACAATGATCTTGATCACAATGAAGTGGTAGATGCTATTTAGTTATTGGGGATATGGCTTTCTCTTAACATAGTGTGCCATCTTCTCAATATTCTGGAACATGAAGTAAGGAATATCCATCATTCTCACTCTAGTAAAATGCATCAATAATCTAATGTGGTAGGCATACAACTGTGAAAACCTACCTTCACAAGTAAAATATTTAATGATGATCTTCATGAGTGGGGCAAACCTGTCCTCCAAGAATTTGAAGGGAAACACTCTTTTCAGTTTGCCAAGGTATGTAGCCTTGATGTAAGGCTCATAGAACTCCCTGTCAATGTACTGTCCTTTGTTCCATTTTTCACCTACATTTGGAATGCCTGTAGCCTCTGAAATGATAACAGGTGATAGAGTGAAGGTAACTCCAACAAGTTTTACTTCATTATTGTCCAGGTGTGTCACAAATAGCCTTGCTAATTCATGATGGAATTTGACCCTCTCCACCATCTCATAGAAACTATAACAAGGCCGATGTTTGAAAAATGAGATGGAAAGTGGACAAGAAAGTAATTCTCTCAGACTAATGGGATCCTCCCTGGTTATCTTTCCCCCTTTGTGAGGTCTCTTCTGCTGCAAATTTATTTCCCTAGAACTGTCACTGAGGGTCTCTTCCCCAGTTTCATAATCACTGTCCATTGGTTTTAATGACTGTAAATGCTAGTGAGGAATGAAGGAGTAGTGTGGGTGAGTGATGAGTATGAAGAGATTTCAAAAAGAAGGAAAATGAGTGAGGTGAAATGGGGATATGAATGGGATTAAGGGAGTGAAGGGTTTGGGGATTTAGGGAATAAGGGGAGTGAGTAGGGTTTGTATATAGGATATAGGGTTTCAGGGATTGTGTATGTAAGTAGGGTTTGGGAGTGTTATGTGTGGGAATGGGAAAACATGAAGGGAATAATATTTAGGGAAACTTGTGTAGGGGTTAGGTTTTTAGGGAACAACAACAAGGTAAGGAATGACAACAAATAAAACAATGGACTGTGGAAATACTTTAATGACAACTAGGGTTCATTTTTTAAGAGACAAGCTCCCCACAAACTAAGTGCATAAATTCTTCTTGAGCAAGAGTGGCAATAATACTTACTTGTAAAGGGGATGAGGTTTGAAGATAAATGCTATGGACAATGAGGTGGCATAAGATAAATCACCCCATTGGAAAATAAGAAGTGAAAACAAATCCTAGACCTAATACCTAGTGACCAAATTTTACTTGAAGACTCACTGAAATGACAAAATTTGACTTCGGCACCCTAAGACCACTTTGTAAGAGCATGTTTGATCGCTGGTGGAAGGCTTCAAAGACTGACACTAACATTGACTCAAATGGGGATGGTAGTTCCTTGGAGGTGCCAAGAATACCATAGACCTAGTAGCCTTATCCATTGGGCATGGAGTCAATGACAACTAGGGTTCATTTTTTAAGAGACAAGCTCCCCACAAACTAAGTGCATAAATTCTTCTTGAGAAAGAGTCGCAATAATACTTACTTGTAAAGGGGATGAGCTTTGAAGATAAATGCTATGGACAATGAGGTGGCATAAGATAAATCACCCCATCAGCAAATAAGAAGTGAAAACAAATCCTAGACCTAATACCTAGTGACCAAATTTTACTTGAAGAATCACTGAATCCTTGTACAATGAGAGCTGATAGGTGCACAGCGCCTATGAATTTCTTCAAAAACTCTGGGACTTGCTTGCTTTTTCCCAATGAAAACTGAAAATCACATTTTGGACTCCCTTAAGCAATCTAAACTTCAACAATGAGGTGGCATAAGATATGAATGGCCTTTTATGGCTTTTCAACCCTTTGATTTTTCATTTATCAAAACCCACTTTCTAATGTTTATTTGCTTTCTTGAAATACTCTATTTTTGCTGATATTTGACTTTTGGCTTTTGACAGGTGGACTGATGTTGATATTTTGACTTTTTGCAGTGGTAGGAGTTGACCAGGTCACCAGGTGACCAGGAGTAGCATATGAATATTTATTACATATAGAAACCATAAAATTACATTAAATTACATGGAAATAGAATAATAAAATACAAATGCTTTGTTTTACCTCAAAACAAGTTTTGAGGTTAAAGAGCTTTATTTAGCTTACAAAAATGAAATTATGATCTTCTGAACTTTGTTAACCTCCTCACGTGTCTGCTAACCATTTTTATTCATTTTTAATGACCATGGAAAAAAACCCTAAGATCTAGTGAAATTAGACCCTAAGACTGGTTTTTATAAATGAAATGAATTGGAATGACTATGAATGACTGTAAAGATATGTGAAATAGGTCAATAGGTATATAGCATGAGGGACAAATGAAATGAATCCCTACCATTAGTTGATCCATGACCTAATGGAGTGCAACTCATCAGAATGGGACACCTAATATGAAATGCAAAAGATCAATTTGATCACTAATGGTAGTGTGAAAACACTGACACTAATAGGAGGTAGGGTAATACCTCAAAAATTTGCCATCCCATTATTTTTCGAATTGGAGAAGGAAAGGGCCATAACCCATCGATGGATGCAAATCACCAAGTCAAAAGGGGTGGAAGACATTGGGCACATGGAAGAGGAGCTCAAAGAAATGGGCAAAGAGCTAAGTGGCTTAAGAGTCAGAGAAGCAATAATGAGAGATCAACTTGAGAGGGAAAATACATGGCTAAGGGAAAAACTGTAGGAAAGGGAGAACCAAATAGCATGTATGGCCAGCCTCTCCTTAGAGGCCATGCAATGTAGGATTCCAGCTAAATCCTATGCTATTTACCTCAAAGAAAAATGGCTGCAGTTTCAGATTAAAACACTAGAACAAAGGGGCACCATGCCATTTCAGGACTATAGACAATTTATTGATCTTTGTGATCAAAGTACACTAGAGGATAGGGCCAACATGGCTAAGTTTTATTTGCACAACATGGTCCTCACAGACATGAACGTTTGGGATCCTAATGCCAAGCTAGGAGATCTACAATTAATGGCTTTGACATCATGGATGAACCATGAGGAGTCAAGGGCTGTAGAGATGAAAAGAATATTGGCCAGAGAGAAAAATGAACCTCTTTTTATAAGATTTGAACAATCAAATCCCATGGCCCTAATCAACACCCATAATTTGATTGCAAATGACCCTTAGCTGGAATCTAGATATCTTGCTGCCCAAGAGCAAGAAATTTCAAATTTTGAGGATATGTTTAGGCTGCTAGGAGATGATAGTATACATGCCTACCTAAGAAGATGGAACACATTACCACACAACTTGAATATCAGAGAATATCACTCCCCTCAAAGGTTGAGAGAGGCACTCAACATGACACTTATGTATAAGAAATCAATGAAAAGGTTGAAGGTCAATTGGATAGGCCTAAAACTCACTCCACCACTTCCTAGGGATGCTAGAAGGGAGGAAAGAAGAAGAAGAAAAGATGCAGTGGGAAGAGATATAAAATAAAGTAGGCTTCTATGAACAAGAAGAAGAGACCACAATAGAGGCATGGCATGCCAGAGAGGCTACCAGAGCCATGAAGGACATGGACATTGACTAAGTTTCTTAGAGGATGAGCAACACTTTTAGTAGGGGGGTGATGATGAGCCTCATCATTGGGTAATTATATGGGCCTTAATTCACCTCCTATCTTAGTCAAACCAACTATTCTCATAACTTATTGCATACTTTTGGCTATATTTTATTTATGATATGAGTTAGAGTTGGATATTTTGATTTGTGGTCTAATGTGCATTTAATGCAGAATTAAAGGATAAAAGCAAGGAATTTTGGCAAAGTCCTTGGTCAAAACTCGAATGGGACAAGGGAGAGGAATTATAGGAGGTAAATCCTCCTCATTTACTACCCCTCCATTTGAATATTCCTCCATGATCTCGGAATGCAAACAAACAAATTATGAGGACTAGAAGGCAACCTAGCAAGTGAAAGAAAAAGCACTAGTTTATCTCGAGTTTGGGAGCCGAGCCTCCCTAATTTTAAGGAAGTCATTGGAGACTTCATAAAGTAGGGACGCCTAGGACCTCAGTAGGATTCAGATTTTTGATTGTAAAACTCTACTCTATTTTCGAGCTGCAAGACTTGTGACAGTTTTGGATGTAATTCATTGTTTTGACAATAAGAATGAGTTTTGTTTTGAGCCAACACTAAGTTAACTCAGAGGGCTGAATCTCTTGGGTTAGGGCCCAACCCTAGTAGCCAAGGCTCCTCTTTGTTGTACATGTATGTTAGCATAGTTTCATTGTTTAATTGTTCATTTTCTTAAGTAGCTGCATTTCCATTACAACAATGTGGATTAGATTGGTTGTATGTTAGTTTGCTTCCATTTGTGCCTTTATTTCAATTAGCAAGTTAGCAAGGAGAAAAATGATCACCATAAGGTTTTCAGCAGGTGTCTCAGCCTCACTTTCTCCCTCTGGGACCATGACTTGAGGAAGAGACCCTTCAGCAGCCCCAAAAAAATAGATTTCTAGTTCTTGCATGAGCTTTGGAGTTTGTTTTCTTGATTCAACATTTGGTTCATGTCATTCTCATATTTTTCCATTACTCCATTTTTGCAATAAGATCTCACTCATGCTTTCATTCCCTTTAGCACTCTCTTCATGTGTAATATAAGCAGTTGATTCATGCTTTTCTAGTTTATGAAAATGTATCTTGTTGCATAGTTCTTGGGAAACACATATGTTTTAAGCACAATAGGTACTTCAGGGAGAGACCTAGACTTCATCACCAGTAGCCACCTTCCACCTCATCCAACCTAACCATCTCTTGTTCCAACATCACCCTCACTAGTTTTTTTCATTTTTTTTATTGAAATTCCCCTAGATACCTTGAGTGAATCTAGCTATCTCTGATCTTGAATATTGACTCCTGAGTGTTCCTACACCTTATAAAACCCCATCTCACTCATCACACACCTTCTCCAAGCTTCCCAACACCTCCAACACCTCACAATTAGTTCTCGGCCGTATCCTATAGGTTTTCTATAATTCCTACAGGATCATCCTGTAGGTTTCTAGTACATCCTGTAGGTTTTCCTGAAACAACCTGTTTTGAGGCCGAATTGATGGGGAACCTCTAGGAAGTCAAAAAAATCCTCCTAGGACCCTTCCACACCATCCAACTGCTCCATAATCCTTTTAGCCATCCTGAATCACCTTCCATCCACTTGTCACATCCACAAGAACAATTAATTTGCATACTTGATTTTGCCTTAAAAACCAAAAAAGAGAAAATAGATTTAGTTTAGTTTTCTTGCTTACACATTAGTATGGTTAAGTCTCTTTACTTCTGTAGTTTAGATAGAAGCATTAGGTTATTTGTTATGAAACCAACTCACAAAAGATAGAAAAGATAGATGAACGCTTTAGAAATAAGCCTCTTCGAGGGGGCAACCTCCTTTACATTACACAAATGAATAATTCTTAGATGATTCAAATGAAAAAACCTCCTTTTTATATATAAGAGTTTACGGGGTCACAATATAACCAAGCCGACCTAACAATAATAATATAAAGGCACAAAAATAACAATAGAGGGATTCTATGGGGCATAATAATAACAATATGGGGACAATAGGGGCACAATAATAACAATAAGGGATATAACGACCATTGTAATGGGGGGATCACTAACATTATAGCGACCTAACTTGCCCCTTTCCTTCAAAAAAGTGTTGTCCTCAATGCTTGAGTAGTTCTAGATGCTTCTGTATAAAATTCTCATCCTCCCATGTGGAATCTGCAACAGGTAAGTTCTTCCACTTGATGAGATACTCTGAAATTGATCTATTTTGTAGCCGTCGAGTTCTTCTTTCTTTGACTGCTTCAGGTTCCAATATGATTTTTCCTTCCTTATCAAGTTTTGGCAATATATTCTGAACTGGAAACTTGTCACCTATAACCTTCTTTAAGCATGAAACATGGAAAACTGGGTGCACTCGAGAAGCTACATGAAGCTCCAATTTGTATGCCATAGTACCTATCTTTTGCAAAACCTTGTACCAACCATAATATTTTGGTGATAATTTGTTATCCTTCTTAGCTTGCTTGACGGAAATTTGTTTATATGGCTATAGATATAGGAATACCCAATCACCTACATCAAAACTTCTTTCGCTGCGATGTTGATCTGGCTGCTGTTTCATTCTATTCTGTGCCAAGGTGAGCTTATCTTTTAATAGTTGGAGAACTTGTTGCTGATGCTCGATGTGATCTTCCATTGCTTGAACCTTAGAATTTTCTCTTAAATATGATGTGGTGGATGGTGGATGATATCCATAAAGTGCCATAAATGGGGTCATTTTTGTTGCAGTATGGAAGGAAGTGTTATACCACCATTCAGCCAGAGGCAACCATTTGACCCATTGTGTTTGTTTATTAGATACAAAGCAACGAAGATATCCTTCCAAAAATTTGTTTACTATCTCAGTTTTCCCATTAGACTGAGGATGATAAGATGAGCTATGAGTTAACTGAGTACCAAGACAAGAAAATAATTTTGTCCAAAAATTTCGAGTGAAAATGGGATCTCTCTCACTTACAATAATCTTTGGGTTTCCATATAGCTTTTGAATTGTTTCCATAAATGTAGTAGAAACTGTACTCGCTTTAAATGGATGAGATAATGCACAAAAGTGTGCATACTTGGTACTTCTGTCCACTACCACCATGATAACACTCTTTCCTTCAAACTTGAGTAAACTTGTGATAAAATCCATTGAAACCTCCTCCCAACGTTGGCTTGGAATGGATAAAGGTTGTAATAGTCCTAGAGTCTTAATTGTTTCAACTTTATTTTTTTGGCAAACCAGACATTCCACCACAAACTTTTGAATATCCAATTTAAGGCCATCCCAAAAAAAATCCTTCTTAACCCTATGGTAGGTTTTTAGAAATCTTGAGTGCCCTTCTAAGGGAGAGGTGTGCAATTCCCTAAGAATCTTTTGTTTGAGTTGGGAATTCTTATCAGATGTACTAGGATCTTGTTGTATCTTTTGAATGAGTGCCCACACTTGTCATTCTTCCATTCATCCCTTGCTTCGTTTATCCAATCTAGTTGGATAATAGAAATAGCACAAATAAATGCTTCCACATCCTCATCCTTTCTTGAGAGTGCATCTGCCACAAAATTTTGCTTCCCTTTTTTGTAGATGATTTCAAAGTCATAACCCAACATCTTTGTGACCCATTTTTGCTGCTCTTCTGAAGATAATATTTGTTCTAAAAATTATTTAAGACTATCGTGATCTATTTTTACCTTGAAGTGACTTCCCGTTAGGTAGGGTCACCATTTCTTAAGTGCATATAGTATTGCCAACATTTCCTTATCATAAATAGCTTTGTGTAAATACTGTCCTTTGATTGGATGACTTTCGAAAGTAATGGGCCTTTCTTCTTGCATTAAAACAACACCAATTCCATTTCCTGAGGCATCACATTCCACAATAAAGGTTTTTGTGAAGTCTGATGTAGCTAATACTGGTGCTTGGCACATTGCCTATTTAATATGTTCAAAGGGCTTCACTGCTTCTGGAGTCCATGAAAATGCATATTTCTTCAATAATGTTGTTAGAGGTGCTGCTATTATCCCATAATTCTTAACAAACTTGTGATAATACCCTGTCAACCCAATAAATCCTCGTAGATGCTTTATGGATGTGGGGATTTTCCATTCGTTAATGGTTTTAATTTTGCTAGGGTCTACCTTAACACCTTCATGAGATACAATATGACCCAGATATTCCACCTCTTGTACTCTAAAGAAACATTTGGAGATTTTTGCATATATTTGTTTCTCCTCCAATAGTTTGAGCAGCATGTCAACATGTTGGACATGATCCTTCCAAGACTTGCTATAGATTAGTATATCATCGAAAAATACTAACACAAATTTTCTAAGGAAGGATTTGAAAATGGAATTCATCACACCTTGAAATGTAGAAGGTGCATTAGTAAGGCCAAAAGTCATGACCAAAAATTCATAATGACCCTCATGAGTTCTAAATGATATTTTTGGAATGTCTTCAGTCTTCATTCTTATTTGATGATATCCTGGACGAAGATCCAACTTGGTGAAGTAAATTGATCCATGCAATTTATCCAATAATTCATCAATGACAGGAATGGGAAATTTATCTTTAATAGTGAGCTTGTTGAGCTCCATATAATTTGTACACATGCGCCATGATCCATCCTTCTGTGAAATAATACTACTGGAGCAGATAAAGAACTTTGACTAGGCATAGGGATATCTGTACGGCCTGATGTTTGGAGGAACACTTCCTGGAATCAGATGAATAACATGATCATCATCACGAATAGGTGGGAGACCTTTGCGAGTCTCAAATACCTTGGAATGATTGTCCAAGAATTTTTGGAGATCTGGAGAAATATAAGATTTCGATGTTGGAACCTCTAGTGAAGATAATTGTGCAATTACACCTCATTGTTCCTTCTTTAGAAGCTTTGTCATACTGTTAGAGCTGATTAACTTTCCTGGTTTCCCTACAATACCCCTTAATTCAACTTCCTTTCCTTCAGCAGAAAATTTCATGAAAAGTTCTTGAAAATTAAAAGCTATTGTACCCAAGCATTGTAGCCATTGGACTCCTAATACAACATCAACACCACCCATTGGAATGGAAAGAATTGGGCTATTAAATACATATTCTCCCATGGATAACTTGATATTATGGCACTTTCCAGAGAAATTTATGGTTCCTCCACTTGAGACCATCACTTGACACTCTGGTGCTAGATATAGGAAGCAATTCAATTCCTTTGCTATCTTACAATGAATAAAATTATGGGTACTTCCTAAATCAATCAACACTATTACCTTTTTCTTCTTGATATGTCATTCTATCTTAATAGTTTGAGGAGTGGTAATTCTAGCCAATGCATTACAAGATATGGTAGGATTCATTTCTTCTTTATCTAGGGTTTGTTCCTGGAGTATATCCTCTTCTTTTGACATTTCTTGTTCCTTTTCTTCCTCCTCTTCACAATCTATGTAGAATACTTTCTTCTTAGCACACTTATGACCTTTAGTGTATTTGCTATCACAACTGTAACAAAGGCCTTTTGCTCTTTTTTCTTCCAATTGTTGTGGTGTCAACCTTGTAGGTTGTGGAAGGCTAGGGGAAGCAACACTTCCATATTTATAGTTGTGAGTGGTAGGTTTCCTGGTTGCCATAATTTTGCTTTCCATTTTTCTTGCTAACCTGAATTCCTTCTCCAATGAATCAGGTTCCCAAAGGCGAACCTCATGTTGGATATTATCCTTTAAAGTTCCTATGAACACATCAATCCTATGCTCCTCTGGAATATATTTTACCCTTATGTTCAATTTTTGGAAGTCCTCAATGTGCTCCATCATTGAACCCTTTTGTTTGAGATTTATCAATTGGCTAAAAAATGTGTTGCTTTTGGTATCCTCATAATGTGCTATCATTTCTTCCATAAAAATTGCCCAAGTGACAATTTGTTTACGAGAGCAAAGCCATCGATACCATACAAACTGATTTGGCTCCAAATATAAAGTTTTAATACGTACCTTTTGTGTGTTTTGCACATTATGGAGATCGAAACATTGCTCCATAAGTAGTATCCATGTTCTGGGATCCTTGCCATCAAACTTCCTCATATCGATTTTTGGAACATGGTGGGTCTTCAATCCAACATTAGAGTCTATGAAATCATGATTAACATTTATTTTTTTCTCATCATGAGTTTCCTTTACTACCCTTTCACCATTAGTGACCATTTCTTGTAGCAACTTATTCAAATTTATCTTCAATTCTTCCATCTTATCGTCCATGCCATTCATCTTAGCGTCCATGCCATCCATCTTAGTTTACACGCCGTCCATCTTAGCTTCCAAGTCATTCATCTTAGCTTCTATGCCTTTCTTTAAACAATACGTCTTAGCTTCTACGTCTTTCTTTAAACCATCCATCTTATTTTATGTTACCTTTTGTGCGAGTGAAATTTGTTGCTATTGATATATCATGTTGCATTTCTTCCTCTTCTTCATGAGTCATGCTAGAGCTTTTAGGTTTCTTACTAGGTGTTTCCATTTTCTTTCTTTGAGGCATCAATTACCGATAATAATGCTTCACTATGCCTTTTGAATTCCCTCAAACTAAATTTTCAAACCAAGCTTATGCAAAAATTTAAAAAATACACACCTTTTTTCACTTGTAGGAGCTCAATATTGAATCTGATGTACCTCTATAATTTTGGATCTCCTAGTTCTTAAATCGTGATCTGCAATAGCCCTCTGCGTCCTCCTTCTAATGCCACCAGTCTGATCAAAATTGGATTCTCCAAGGAAGAGTTATGCCAAATCTCCCATGGTGACCTGATTATAGACTAGTTCAGTAGAGCGAACTTGTACGACGTGCCACATGTCACTGTTTCAACCTTAGTACCTGAAACTAATACCAGAAGACTAGAGGTCGTCCTCTTTCTAAAACGTTTGACGATATTTCAATCTGATTCTCATAACAAAAGTTATGACGATTTTCCCCAAGTCACCTGTTTGGAATGTAATTCGGGAGTCTGTAAAAACACCAACTTCCTCAGATCATATCTCCGTAAATATAGCGAAAAAGGCTCTGAAATTTGGACCTGAAGTGCAGAACTATTTTGGCCCAAATGTTTTTTTTTAGCTTCTGAAACGTCGCAGAAGAAAGGTTATAGAAAAAATGGAACGATGACCTGTTTGGAGCAGCGAAACCTTAGAATGCAAAGCTCTGATACCAAATGTTATGAAACCAACTCACAAAATATAGAAAAGATAGATGAACGCCTTAGAAATAAGCCTCTTCAAGGGGGAAACCTCTTTTACATTACACAAATGAACAATTCTTAGATGATTCAAATGACAAAACCTCCTTTCTATATATAGGAGTCTACGAGGTCACAATATAACCAAGCCGACCTAACAATAATAATATAAAGGCACAAAAATAACAATAGAGGGATTCTATGGGGCACAATAATAACAATATGGGGACAATAGGGGCACAAAAATAACAATAAGAGATATAACGACAATAGTAATGGGGGGACCACTAATATTATAGGGGCCTAACATTAGTGTTGACTTAGAAATTTTGCTTAGCATAGCTGTTTAAAAGGTTAATTAGGATATGGTGTGATTTAGCATTAGATGTTGTTTTCTTCATTACCACAATAGAGTAGATCTCTTAGAATAGATTTGCTTTTCTTCCATCAAAGAATCAAGCTTCTTTTGACTCTATAGAAGTCTAGCTTGGAACCCCTGGGGTATCTGGCCAGATGAACAGTGACAATAGGCATGACCTTAAATTTTACTTGTGCATATAGTACTGTCACCTCCAATTTTTTACGAACCCCAGGTTGATAAGTAAAGATAGTAGCCCAAGAGTTGCAGCATCCTTGCTACAATTCTAGCGCTCATCACTAGGGAGGTACCCAAAATGATAATGAATGTAATGTGTCCATAATCACGGAAAATGTCCACTTGGTAATTGGTGGGTGATAAATAGGCTCATTAAGTAGTTAGAGGAAATAATATAACAATAAGGTTTTGTTGGCATAGGTCCTTGGGAATACTCATGAGGTAGTATAAATACATATGAGTATCATTGCATTAGATGTATGATGGATATATTATATTATAGTAAGAATGGCTTGTGGATTGATTCCTTCCATATAGAGTATTTGATGGTGTTACCCTACCTTAAGAGCTCTTCTCTATATTTGTTTGTTTTTTATGGTGTGAATGTGTGGGTAGTTATGAAATCAAGGGTTTATCCTCAAGCTTAGGGGTTTATATTTATCTCATATTTATCAAGGTTCATTACACAAAGGAAGGCTAAGTTTATTTCCCCTCTACCCAAAAAGGAGGAGGGGAACAAGAAGAAGGATAAGGAGCTATACTTTTTAGTGCATATCATTTGTATGCTTGCAATTATAAATTTATGGTGTTATGTTATTGGCTCAAATTTGGTCCTTCAAGATGTTTTGATGGAAAAAACATTGAAAAACACATTTTCTGTTAGCAACTAGATGTTGTAATAATTGCACTGAGAATTTACTTGTTCTACTTTAGGTGTGCCCATTAAGTGAAGAATGCTATCATTAAAGTGAAAGGTATTATGTGTAATTCATTTTTCATGTCATTATGATTTTGATATTTTGATCCAAGGGCGTAATGGATCAAGGCCAAGGTTAAGTTATGGGCTACAATAATGTTTTTGAAATAGTGTTTTTAATCATATGGATTGGCCACATAACTTTTACCAATGTTTAAGTGGAACGGTACTTGAATAGTTACATGGAATGAATTTGTAAGCATGTGGTCCATGCAAAGTTTTATCCAATGCCTATATTTGATCATATGGTGGAAGACAACCTTGAGGTTAACATTATTGTTAAACACAATAGTATTATGAGAAATAGTTTTCACTATGTTTTACCTTAACAATGAAACAATCATTATCTATTGATCTCATTATATAATTTTTTTTTCACATTGGATTACTAATTGGATTACATATGATCAATGCTACCCATCTATATACAAGTGTAACCCTAGGAGAAAATTTATCTCCTAGGATATAGATTTATAGCTAGCAACCTCACATGATTCTCAAATAGTAGCTTCCCAAATGCCTTTCACCCACTAATTAGTAAGCTCATCCACTTCATCACCATGCTATTTCGATGAAGGTAGATCAACAACCATGAGATATATTAACCATTATTTCACATGAAGTTCATACATTCAATGTTTGAGGCATCTAAGTAAGGATTATGGGCTGAAATCAAATAATGGATTATTATTCTTGGAAGTTATACTTGTTGACTTAATTCACCTTGGTGGTCATCCTTTCCTCCTAGTCTAATGTAACCACTTCAAGGTCCTTTTTTCATTATTCGAGAGGGGCACAAATAAAAGCCTTGATAGAGGTAGTGTGTCAATATCCTTACATAATTAACACTTTCCATTATCCTTGATTCATTGTTCATTCTTTTGTTTATTTGTTGTCAATTTCTCATATTGATTCCTTGTTTGCCTCATCCTATGAGAAGAGATGCTTTGAAAATGCACAAAGGTTAACACAACTTAAAAAAGAAAGAAATCAAAATCATGTTCAAATTGCTAAAATACACAAAAATGATAAGGGATGAATAATTATTAAAATCCAACTAAACTTGAGTTCTACCCCCTCATGTGAGGTCACCATCCTAGTCCCATGCACATCATGCCAATCAAATTAAAATGGACTTAAAATAAACATCCCAACACTTATGAGTGATAAATTGGCTATACTAAAATGAGATTGAAATCAAATGAAAGCTTGCAAGCAATCTAAATCAATGCAAAGAAAAAGGCTAAGTAAAGGGTGGAAAAGGTAGTGTGGAGGAAAGGCTAACTCAAGTAATGCAAATGTTGCCTCCATAAAGAAACTCATGAATGATGGTCTTGTACAACCCATGTATAAAATTATGGAACTTCTCGTAAAGTACACCACATAACATATCACGTAACACTTGCACCTATTGATTAAGGGTTTGCCTAGGAATTGTTTCTTTCCTAAGGGATGGGAGTGCCTAATAGGGGTATTTGATGATTCTCCCATACCTATATATGGTAACTTGTATAAGGTCTTAAGGTAGTGTGAAATTTGAAGAAGATAATTTGTGTGATATACTTACACAACTATAACATTGAATATGATCCACTTTTTATGCCTCAATGACTCTTGTGACCATTTTGGATGATATTGATTATTTGAGTTAATATTTGATGATAATTTGGACATATCCATTGTCCTTTAGAGGAAATTTATAATGCTTCACTCATACC